>CAXASF010000044.1:80000-82500 GCA_963971475.1 Chrysops caecutiens | reverse complement strand
TATAGACACGCAATCGATCAAATGATCTCACTCTACTGGCTACAACATACAATTAACGGTGAGAAAATATAGATAGTTTGAGTAAGATTCCTTCTTTTTGAAGAGTTTAGGATTTATGGGATTTATTTATTGTCATCGCAAAAGCCAGAATGAGGGGAAATTGAGTTTTTTGAAAGGAAAAAGACAGAAGTGTACTTGTATAATTAAGGTTTATTTGTGGTGTCAAAATACGTGTGTTTCAGAAAACTCCTGCTAAAATCTCACAATCCAAACAATTCTCTTTTGCATTTTAGCTAAACGAATAGGTATACCATTGACCAAGCAAGTCATGTCCCGTCCTCAAATTACGAATAAGAAAAGTAGGCAATTTGGTTTTGAAAGTAAATTTGTGGGATCGGGAGCCCACTTACATCAACTGAGATTAAAAATTCTACTGGAAAATTATTTTGCTCTCTATGCAAGATGTTATCGGAACTCAAATATATTCGTCCCTCTCCGGATAGACTGATAGTTTTCATATTTGGGTGCTAATATAACCGAATTGCGAATATCGTAAGACTTTATGGTTTCAGATACATTGCCATAAGTATCTGAATTCATGAAGTTGCTAACTAAATGGGAAGGAATTTCAATAACATCATGGCTGTAATCTGGAAATGTGGGTAAAGTTCCATTACCAAGAGATTTAAGAAATTCCACGAATTCAATCTCATGAGGTGAAGCTCTCATGTTTTGGGTAAAAGTTACCTTGTGGAGATTGAACATTCGGACCATGAAGTAAGGCAATTCTCAATAAGTGGTACACGTGTACCGTGAGATATAGCTGGCAATATTCGTCAAAAATCTCCACAGAGTAAAACAGTCTTACCTCCGAAAGGGTTAGTTGAAGTACCGAAGGAATCGTTTACTGAACAAAATTTCCTCAAAAGCTAATGAAGCATGCTTATATGAATCATTTACTGAAGAATTTCTTGAAAATTCTCACACATGAAAATTTTGAATTCATTCCACAAATGTAAAGCATTTGTAGGAAAGTTCATACCACAAATAGGATATGGCAAATAACTCTCTTAACTGCTGCGAGGACTTACACTCTTTTTCTTCTAATAAATATTCACGCCACCCTCCATCATTTCATGCGATGCGTCGTGCGTTTGCTGAAAATGTCCAGTAACTAATGTTCTCAACAGTACCCAAATCCTGATGGGACCTCGAACATGAAGCTAAAATGGTCTCAAATGGAACAACTCAACATAAAACATAAAATAATCTAGCAATAGCTCTACTACTTCCTCTTTGAGGTTTTTCGATTTCATTTCTTTATCCACCTAAATATAATGCATCAGCGTCTCTGTATATAGAAACACGGACGAACTAATTCGATTGATTTCATAGAATGCAGTCAATTTTGTTCTTCTGTGACTTTTAAGAGCTTGCTGAACATTTTCTTCCCTAAAGACTACATTTTGCCGGTGAGGCAAGTGACATTCAAGTCGAACTATAATATATTACGTGACTGGTAATGCATTGGATACTCATTTATGCGCCAACTATTTTCCGTAACCAACAATGTGACCGGAGAAAAAGCTATCGATTTCATCTATATAAACTTTGCCTCCAACTCCACCTCAAACTCTTCGAAACTGTAATGAGGCACAGTCGTATCCCCTATAAACATATTTGTACATATATCTTAGGCTCTTAACTGTGCCAAGAAATTCCACATTTAAGAAGCAATCAAATTTCGCTAAAAGATATGGATTTTAAGGAACAGCATAACGGTTGTCAACATAGTGGCCACGAAAGTCAACTGTTATACCGTTAACACGACACATCTAGCATTGGCCTGAGATGTATTGTAAAAGTCCTTAGAAAACCTTTTCCTGCATTTACCATCTCTGATACAGACGGGGATACGATTCAATAAACCACATGGACCGTGGATCATATGGTTTTTAACTAAATTATGAAGTTGTGGGAAATACATTGTATATTGTAAATAAAATATATCTGGAATTTCCGTACAAACGAACAAACTTTCATTTCCTATCTATTCTTTTTTCTATAAATTGCAGTTTTAAAGGTGGGCAGACAAAAGTTTTGATATATGGTATAATTTCAGATTTTGAATTTTTAACAGTTTTTTGCTCGCAGTGGCTAAATCATGCATTCTAGGGGGTATGACCAACCCCCATTAATTTTTCATTTCCCAACATTTGGCCATATATCACATATTTCTAAATTATGTTTTTAAATGTGGGTTCATACAAAAGTTAGGAAATATGATAAATTTCAGACTTTCGCTAGCTTTCCATCAATATTCGTGAAAGTTAACCTCGCGTTTTCTGGAAATAACTTTAAAATTGTGATTTTCATATTTTTTAAAATAAAATTTGCATATATTTTTATCCAATGAGCTAAAAATAATGGTATAAGTAACAGATGGCTTTGAATTTGTCTGTGGTAATGCATTCCATATTATTGTCTGTGGCCATATGTT
>CAXASF010000044.1:55000-57500 GCA_963971475.1 Chrysops caecutiens | reverse complement strand
TACCCACTTTTAAAATACAGGGCCAAGTCTATCACTTGATCGGAAATTTACTTCCAGCTCATGGCGTACAACCTGAATTTTTAAATAGTTTTCGTTTCTCAATCTGATCAGCTACTTTTACGTTCCAATTTAAATCCAAATCTGCAAATCAACCTTATTGAATCCTTACAAAAAGAGCTCCACGATTATAATAATTATATTAAAAGCTTCAAATATAACCTAGAAAATAGACAAGCCCCGGGCTTGAAATTAATTATTCACGCTGATATTAAGCGTCCCAATGATCACCGTGGTCGATATAATGCGCCAACAGTAGACGAAGTTGCGGTTCTTTTGGTCGATGAGGATAAAGGCCCGAGGGATATTGTTTTGAATGCAAGGGATGGTAATCTTCAAAGAGTATCAGAATTAAACAGGTCATATGATCCGCTGCAATATCCTCTCCTGTTTCCACACGGAGACGATGGTTATTGCTTAAATATCCAACAACAGAATGGAGCCTTACGACCTAAAATGGTATCATGTATGCAATTTTATGCCTTCCGACTTATGGTAAGAGAAAGTGACTTCAACAGTTTACATTATTTTAAAGGATTGCTGAACCAGTACTGTGTTGACATGGCAGCAAAAATGATATCTGAGAGACTTAACTTTATAAAGAGAAACCAAAAAAAAATGAGGGCCGATGAATATAAACACCTACGAGACGCAGTCATTAATGATCAAAATGTTGATGCTTCTAATATTGGACAGCATATTATATTGCCGTCTTCATTTACGGGTTCGCCAAGATACATGAATGAAAAAAGTCAAGACGCCATAACATATGTGAGGAACTTCGGAAGACCGGATCTTTTTATAACCTTTACTTGCAATCCAGAATGGCCGGAAATAAAAAATGAGCTTTATTCAGATCAGAAATCTTATGACAGACATGACATTTAATTCAAGGGTGTTTCATTTAAAGCTCAAAAAACTGATAGACATTTTAACAAGGAGACATATATTTGGGCCACCAAAGGCGTTTGCTTATAGCGTGGAATGGCAGAAAAGAGGTTTACCGCATGCCCACCTCTTGCTATGGGTGGCAAACAAAATTCAACCAGACTCTATAGACAACATCATATCGGCCGAAATACCCGACAAAGAACATGATCCTATTCTTTATAACATTGTCGTTAAGAACATGATACACGGACCTTGCGGATTTTATAATCCGACATCACCATGTATGAAAGAAAACGTATGCTCTAAAAAATATCCGAGAACGTTTATTTACGAGACACAGACTGGTGATGATGGCTATGTAACCTACAGGCGTAGATCACCAGATTGCGGGGGTTACACAGGAGTTGTACGTGTAAGGGGAACTGAAATGACGGTAGATAATAGGTGGGTTGTCCCTTATAATCCAGTTCTTTTACGATGCTTCAATGCGCACATTAATGTAGAATTTTGTCAATCCGTCAAAGCTATAAAATATATTTGCAAATATATCCATAAAGGTTCTGATCAAGCTACATTTTCTTTGCAAAATTGTAACGATGAGGTAAAAAAGTATCTCAACGGTCGCTATATTAGAACTTCCGAAGCAATTTGGAGAATTTTAGAGTTCCCTATACATGAATGATTCCCGGCTGTGGTTCATCTGGCAGTCCACCTTGAAAACGGACAAAGAATTTATTTTAATAATGATAACCTTCGCGATAGAGTCAATAATCCTCCTGCAACGACTCTGACAGCATTTTTCGAATTGTGCAGAATTGATAATTTTGCAAGAACTTTATTATACCGTGATGTTCCCCAATACTACACCTGGAACAAAAAAAAATTTTCAAGAAGAAAGCGTGGGCAAGAAGTTCCTGGATTCCCTGATATAAAAAAGATGCAACTTTGGGACGCGTTTATAATGTTCATCCAACACAAACCGAGTGTTACTACTTAAGAATGCTACTTATGAATGTACGCGGGCCAAGTTCTTTTAAAGATCTTCGAACAGTTAATAGCATTACCTTCCCCACATATCAGGACGCCTGTAAAGAACTCGGTTTGTTAGAAGGAGATGAACACTGGGAAAAAACACTGTCAGATGCAGTTATTTCAGAGTCAGCAGCAAAACTGAGGGAATTATTTACCATAATATTAACATTTTGCCATGCATCAGAACCGATTGTGCTGTGGAATAAGTTTCGTGATGATTTATGTGAGGACATATTGAATAGAGTGAGAAATGAAAATGATGACATAACTTTACAATTTACTGACGAAGTGTACAACGAAGGTTTAATAATCATTGAAGACCAAATTCACGAGATATGCGACAAATCTCTTACTGATTTTGGACTGCCAGCAGCAAAGCGGAATAATTTGAATATTATGGATCCCGTAGAACAAGCCTTGCGAAGACCATTTGATTCAGATAAACTCAATGATTACATTTTTCAAAATGAACCAAAATTAGCCGGTGACCAACATTTTGCATATAAATCAGTTTTAAATA
>CAXASF010000044.1:25000-30000 GCA_963971475.1 Chrysops caecutiens | reverse complement strand
TTTTATAAATCCGTCCTTATTTTGAAAATGTTTCCTTGTATGCAATGTTTAGTGTGAAGACTGCTTCAGATCCTGGTATGAGTTTGCCTTGATATGGTCCATTTAATATCTTGATTTTATCATATATTTTTTAAAATTCAACTTTACTTTTTAAAGTTTATATAAATCCGTCCTTATTTTGAAAATGTTTCCTTGTATGCAATGTTTAGTGTGAAGACTGCTTCAGATCCTGGTATGAGTTTGCCTTGATGTGGTCCATTTAATATCTTGATTTTATCATATATTTTTTTTAAATTCAACTTTACTTTTTATAAGTTTTATAAATCCGTCCTTATTTTGAAAATAGTTCCTTGTATGCAATGTTTGGTGTGAAGACTGCTTCAGATCCTGGTATGAGTTTGCCTTGATGTGGTCTATGTAATATCTTGACTTTATCATATATTTTTTTTAAATTCAACTTAAATTTTTATAAGTTTTTATAAATTTGTTCTTATTTGGAAAATATTTCCTTGTACACAATGTTTCTAGTGAAGACTGCTTCAGATCCAGGTATGAGGTTGCCTTGATGTGGTCCGTTTAATATTTTGATTTTAACACACGAAGATTTTCGTACTCTTGACAGTGCTACATATAATTGACCATGAGCAAATACAGGCTCCGGTAAAAACAATCCAACTTTTTCAAGGGTTTGCCCTTGTGCTTTATTGATGGTCATGGCAAAAGCCAATTTAATTGGGAATTGTCTTCTTCGCAAAACGAAAGGCAAATCAGGATTTACCGGTGCCAAGTCTATCCTTGGAATAAATACTATATCCTTTTCAGCGCTGCCGGTAAGCACTTCTGCAATCACTAAATTAGGTTTCAGTTCTTTAACCGCCAATCTTGTTCCATTACAAAGACCACGTTTAGTGTTAAGATTTCTTAATAAAATCACAATACTTCCAATGCATAGCTTAAGCTTATGGAGCGGCATACCGGACGGTTGAAGTTCATTAAGAAATTCGATGGGGTAATTTTGTTTATCCTCATCATTTGCATCGTCAATTGAGTCAGAACTAAAATAAGTACAGCACTCTCCTGTGAAACATCTGAGTTCTTTGGGCATAAAATTGCAATTTTAGAATATCTATTGACTTCATTAGGAGATAATGTTTCGCCGAAAATTTCTGTTATGATTGAATCTTTGCATATAAGATTCATAGGAATTTCTATTATGTCGGTAGATAATCCATATTCGTTTGTTAATGTTCCATCACCTAGTTTGATCAACCAATCGCTATATTCTAGATCAATGGATCTTACATTATTATGTAGCTTTAGTATTTTAAATGTTTGCCACAAACTTGAAAATTTTATGCTTTGTTCGACAATTGCTGCTTGATTTCCACGAACTACAACTGGAAGTGTCTGCCTGAAATCTCCTCCAAGAAGTATGGGTTTACCTCCAAAGGGGCAATCATTCCTCATTATCTCCTTTAATAATTTGTCAACAGCTTTCAGGGCAACCCCTGGGGCCATAGTTGATTCATCCCATATTATAAGTTTGCATTTTCGAATTAACTCAGCGTCCTTGGATGTCATTCTCATAGAAGATGTGGAAGTGTCTAATGTTGGTACAGGTAATTTAAATTGGGAATGATAAGTTCGGCCTCCGTCAAGAAGATTTGCTGCAATGCCTGTTGAAGCCACAGCTAAAGAAATGTTTGATTCTCCACGAATTGAACAAAGTAATGTTTTGTACAAATATGTTTTTCCTGCACCTCCTGGACCATCAACAAAATAACACTTTGGCAAATGGGAATCATTATTAACAGCATTCATAATGGTATCAAAAACAATTTTTTGCTCCTGATTTAACGATAAAGCCAAAGCTTGACCGTTTTGTTTTTCGAGAGATGCATCGTAGTGTTGAATTGAAACTCCTAAATTATTTGGGGGACATGGAAGTCCAAAATCGGAACACTTTTTACCATGGAGTTGAAGAGTGTCTTGAATATCCCTGAGGGCAAACATTTCACACTGTGAACAGTTGTCATTATGATGTACATGCCGATGCATAAAATCTTCACATAGTTCGTTTTTATATTTGTCAAAAAGGTGAGCTGCATTAGATGGAGATGCAAATATACAAATATATGCAAACAGATCTCTTAGCTGACGTGGCATGCTCACAACTATTGCATCTGCAAGGGAACTATCCCAGGTTGCATCATCATTAAATAAACCACGTCGTTGCGCTGCTTCTTTATATGTTGAGCTTGTATGACTTCCACACGTTTTCAGGTCATCGAAAGATTTAACTCCTGGGACATGAAGAAGTAATAATCGTAAGCAAAATCTTTCAGTTTCATTCATGTTTACTGAATACATGCGTCCTATGACACTATTACCACCTCTTTTTCGAGCTTTCCATGTGCCTGCATTTTTATCAAATACGTATTTGTTTGGTATATCATGATAAAGGAGAACATTTGCATTTTCATCAATTTGATTAAGCTTAAAGAACGCTGTCAGCATTGTGTCTCTTGCTGCGGCTTGGCCAATTCTTTCTTGAATGTTTTCTTCGGTAAATATAATTGTTTGTTCATCAGGGAGATGGATTGGCAGCCTTATGATACTGTGCGATTGCTCATGCATTTTAAAACCGAAGAGACGCCAAGCAGCTTCAGGAGCACTAACGTACCTCGCATCCATGAATGTTTTTATTTCATCATGGTTTAAGCTACTATGCTGAACTATTGTTATATTAGCACAATCATGGCCCTTATACACATACTTAAATAAGTATTTCACACTTTGAATAGATGCGCAGCTTTCAACATTTATATGGCAATTATACTTGAGACACAAATACGAATTGTATGGTACAATCCATCCATTGTCTACAATGCTTCCACTGACTGTAGTAGTACCAGTATTACGCCTCCTGTATTTAGGGTAACCATCACTGTTTGCTATTGTTTCATTCTGGAAGGGTTTGGGAAAGTTTTTGCTACACTTGCCATTGACCATGCATGGCGCCCCTTGGTTCTTTTCTCCACATGGTCCATGTAACATGTGTTTTGTCACTATAGCATGAAGTCTTGGGCAAGTATTAACGTCCGGTATCTCCGCTGATATTACTTTATCGAGTGATGCTGCATCCTTTGGTTTATCCTCGTTTTTAACAATGAAGAGAATATGTGCATGTGGAAGTCCTCGTTTTTGGAATTCAATCACATAAATCTTCGCCAGCAAAGTACCAAAAATATGTTTATTGGAAATATCTTTTATTAGTTCCGCCAGTTTTATTTTGAACACGCGCGCTACCAAATCAGGTCTATATACAGAAGACTGTCCATCTAATAGATTATCGGTGATTTCAATCCATTTAGGATTACATGTCATGGTAATGAAAAAATCCGGTTTACCATATTTTCTTACAATGGCCATAGCATCCTGATAATTCTGGGCCATATTTCTGGGACTGCCTTGAAAAGATGATGGAAGAATTATTGCAGTTCCAGGGAGTAAGCCTTGTTTTACAGCCTCACTTTGGAGGTAATCCATTAAGCCAGTATATTTTTCAGCTCGTAGTTTACTTTGATTTTGTCGAATGTAATTTAGTCGATTTGCTTCGGTTTTTATATACGCATCAACAAAATATTGTTGAGTTAACTTACCACCACATAGAAAGGCATTGAATTCCTCACGAACAGATAACCGATATCCGTAGTATTGCATTTGGGTAATTCTAGTCCTTGGATTTCGAGTTTGCATATTTCTCATATTTAATAGTGTAGGAGGTTGAAATAGAGGCAAATCTACCCCCCAACTTTGGTTTCCAAACGGAAAGAACAAAGGGTATACCATTGGCTCTAAATTAGGATCAAGGACGCTAATTCGTTCAGTTTTACGTGAATTTGAGTTAGTTCTGTTTTCTCGACAATAAATTATAAGATCACGTTCAAGTGGTGGTTCGCCATCAGCATTCTGAAAAATATATGCAATTTCGTTTGATCTAGGTGCATTATATCTACGTTGATCAGATCTTCGGTCATGTACTATTGCCATGCTAATTATTGGCGGTTCCAAATTATTTACTGCAGCATCAAAAATTGATTCCTGTTCTACTTCATAAAGCATTTTGAAAGCTTTACCAAAAGGATTTATGGTAGCCATGAAAGTACTTAACTCCCGCATGAGTTGAGGATTACACTTTGCATTTTCTGGCATTCCCATTCGCTGTTCCAAAGCTCCTTCTGGTTCCAGAACATACAGCTGTGCAAATTTCCTTTGGCCTCCATTTTCCGGATGCAGAGCTCCTGCTCTATGATAAACTTGTCCATGTATACGGAAACAATAAGGACCGTGTCCTGATGGTGGAGCAATATTAGCACCCATTGACGCAAATGCCAAAGAACTGTTTATTGATCGTATATTGTTAAAAAAATTTTTTGAATGTTCATGCTGATTAGTCATCAATGCCTTAAGAATTGGTGGTATGGGTATTGAATCCAAAACAACCTTTCCCTTCTGACAACACTCTGTAAAGCGTTTGTCTTGCGGTAACTCATTTAAAAAGTGCTTTGCTTTACATGAACTGCATTCAATATTCATTGCACCGCATGTGAACTCTAATACATTCAATTCATTGAAATTCGCAGTAATATCCAGTACATTATTTCTTTGTTCTGCTCCTCGACCCTGTCTGCGTCTACTGTTTCGATTTTCGCGGGTCTCGTTGGTTTCCTGGGATCTACGATGCTCATTAAAGGTCTGCCTTTCCTCTTTGGTCATATTTTGTCGTACTATCCGTTGAAGCTCAATTCTTCTTCGTTTTGACGCAACTCGTTCCGTGTCGGTTAATCTAGGCCGCCCATGCATTCTAAAATCCGTTAGTTCTTAAAGCAATCAAGAAGAAGAAACGAAAAGAAATCCTAGACTCAAGAAAAGAATATAAAAATTTTCAAAAGTAAATATTATTGAATATAAAATAAATTTAAAAAAAGAAGATAAAT
>CAXASF010000043.1:0-33228 GCA_963971475.1 Chrysops caecutiens | reverse complement strand
CTCACTAATAACAGCGAAAACCACTGAAATAACTGTGGCAATCTGCACAACCTCACTAATAACAGCGAAAACCACTGAAATAACAGTCACAATCTGCAAAGCCTCACTAATAACAGCGAAAACCACTGAAATAACTGTGGCAATCTGTACAACCTCACTAATAACAGCGAAAACCACTAAAATAACAGTCACAATCTGCAAAGCCTCACTAATAACAGTGAAAACCACTGAAATAACTGTGGCAATCTGCACAACCTCACTAATAACAGCGAAAACCACTAAAATAACAGTCACAATCTGCAAAGCCTCACTAATAACAGCGAAAACCTCTGAAATAACTGTGGCAATCTGCACAACCTCACTAATAACAGCGAAAACCACTAAAATAACAGTCACAATCTGCAAAGCCTCACTAATAACAGCGAAAACCACTGAAATAACTGTGGCAATCTGCACAACCTCAATAATAACAGCGAAAACCACTGAAATAACAGTCACAATCTGCAAAGCCTCACTAATAACAGCGAAAACCACTGAAATAACTGTGGCAATCTGCACAACCTCACTAATAACAGCGAAAACCACTGAAATAACAGTCACAATCTGCAAAGCCTCACTAATAACAGCGAAAACCACTAAAATAACTGTGGCAATCTGCACAACCTCACTAATAACAGCGAAAACCACTGAAATAACTGCGGCAATCTGCACAACCTCACTAATAACAGCGAAAACCACTGAAATAACAGTCACAATCTGCAAAGCCTCACTTATAACAGCGAAAACCAGTGAAATAACTGTGGCAATCTGCACAACCTCACTAATAACAGCGAAAACCACTGAAATAACAGTCACAATCTGCAAAGCCTCACTAATAACAGCGAAAACCACTGAAATAACTGTGGCAATCTGCACAACCTCACTAATAACAGCGAAAACCACTGAAATAACAGTCACAATCTGCAAAGCCTCACTAATAACAGCGAAAACCACTGAAATAACTGTGGCAATCTGCACAACCTCACTAATAACAGCGAAAACCACTGAAATAACTGCGGCAATCTGCACAACCTCACTAATAACAGCGAAAACCACTGAAATAACAGTCACAATCTGCAAAGCCTCACTTATAACAGCGAAAACCAGTGAAATAACTGTGGCAATCTGCACAACCTCACTAATAACAGCGAAAACCACTGAAATAACAGTCACAATCTGCAAAGCCTCACTAATAACAGCGAAAACCACTGAAATAACTGTGGCAATCTGCACAACCTCACTAATAACAGCGAAAACCACTGAAATAACAGTCACAATCTGCAAAGCCTCACTAATAACAGCGAAAACCACTGAAATAACTGTGGCAATCTGCACAACCTCACTAATAACAGCGAAAACCACTGAAATAACTGTGGCAATCTGCACAACCTCACTAATAACAGCGAAAACCACTGAAATAACAGTCACAATCTGCAAAGCCTCACTTATAACAGCGAAAACCAGCCTCACTAATAACAGCGAAAACCACTGAAATAACTGTGGCAATCTGCACAACCTCACTAATAACAGCGAAAACCACTAAAATAACAGTCACAATTTGCAAAGCCTCACTAATAACAGCGAAAACCACTGAAATAACTGTGGCAATCTGCACAACCTCACTAATAACAGCGAAAACCACTAAAATAACAGTCACAATCTGCAAAGCCTCACTAATAACAGCGAAAACCACTGAAATAACTGTGGCAATCTGCACAACCTCACTAATAACAGCGAAAACCAATAAAATAACAGTCACAATCTGCAAAGCCTCACTAATAACAGCGAAAACCACTGAAATAACTGTGGCAATCTGCACAACCTCACTAATAACAGCGAAAACCACTGAAATAACAGTCACAATCTGCAAAGCCTCACTAATAACAGCGAAAACCACTGAAATAACTGTGGCAATCTGCACAACCTCACTAATAACAGCGAAAACCACTGAAATAACAGTCACAATCTGCAAAGCCTCACTAATAACAGCGAAAACCACTGAAATAACTGTGGCAATCTGCACAACCTCACTAATAACAGCGAAAACCACTGAAATAACAGTCACAATCTGCAAAGCCTCACTTATAACAGCGAAAACCAGTGAAATAACTGTGGCAATCTGCACAACCTCACTAATAACAGCGAAAACCACTGAAATAACAGTCACAATCTGCAAAGCCTCACTAATAACAGCGAAAACCAGTGAAATAACTGTGGCAATCTGCACAACCTCACTAATAACAGCGAAAACCACTGAAATAACAGTCACAATCTGCAAAGCCTCACTAATAACAGCGAAAACCACTGAAATAACTGTGGCAATCTGCACAACCTCACTAATAACAGCGAAAACCACTGAAATAACAGTCACAATCTGCAAAGCCTCACTTATAACAGCGAAAACCAGTGAAATAACTGTGGCAATCTGCACAACCTCACTAATAACAGCGAAAACCACTGAAATAACAGTCACAATCTGCAAAGCCTCACTAATAACAGCGAAAACCAGTGAAATAACTGTGGCAATCTGCACAACCTCACTAATAACAGCGAAAACCACTGAAATAACAGTCACAATCTGCAAAGCCTCACTAATAACAGCGAAAACCACTGAAATAACTGTGGCAATCTGCACAACCTCACTAATAACAGCGAAAACCACTAAAATAACAGTCACAATCTGCAAAGCCTCACTAATAACAGCGAAAACCACTGAAATAACTGTGGCAATCTGCACAACCTCACTAATAACAGCGAAAACCACTGAAATAACAGTCACAATCTGCAAAGCCTCACTTATAACAGCGAAAACCAGTGAAATAACTGTGGCAATCTGCACAACCTCACTAATAACAGCGAAAACCACTGAAATAACAGTCACAATCTGCAAAGCCTCACTTATAACAGCGAAAACCAGTGAAATAACTGTGGCAATCTGCACAACCTCACTAATAACAGCGAAAACCACTGAAATAACAGTCACAATCTGCAAAGCCTCACTAATAACAGCGAAAACCACTGAAATAACTGTGGCAATCTGCACAACCTCACTAATAACAGCGAAAACCACTGAAATAACAGTCACAATCTGCAAAGCCTCACTAATAACAGCGAAAACCACTGAAATAACTGTGGCAATCTGCACAACCTCACTAATAACAGCGAAAACCACTGAAATAACAGTCACAATCTGCAAAGCCTCACTTATAACAGCGAAAACCAATGAAATAACAGTCACAATCTGCAAAGCCTCACTAATAACAGCGAAAACCACTGAAATAACTGTGGCAATCTGCACAACCTTACTAATAACAGCGAAAACCACTGAAATAACAGTCACAATCTGCAAAGCCTCACTAATAACAGCGAAAACCACTGAAATAACTGTGGCAATCTGCACAACCTCACTAATAACAGCGAAAACCACTAAAATAACAGTCACAATCTGCAAAGCCTCACTAATAACAGCGAAAACCACTGAAATAACTGTGGCAATCTGCACAACCTCACTACTAACAGCGAAAACCACTGAAATAACAGTCACAATCTGCTAAGCCTCACTAATAACAGCGAAAACCACTGAAATAACTGTGGCAATCTGCACAACCTCACTAATAACAGCGAAAACCACTGAAATAACAGTCACAATCTGCAAAGCCTCACTTATAACAGCGAAAACCAGTGAAATAACTGTGGCAATCTGCACAACCTCACTAATAATAGCGAAAACCACTGAAATAACAGTCACAATCTGCAAAGCCTCACTAATAACAGCGAAAACCACTGAAATAACTGTGGCAATCTGCACAACCTCACTCATAACAGCGAAAACCACTAAAATAACAGTCACAATCTGCAAAGCCTCACTAATAACAGCGAAAACCACTGAAATAACTGTGGCAATCTGCACAACCTCACTAATAACAGCGAAAACCACTGAAAAAACAGTCACAATCTGCAAAGCCTCACTAATAACAGCGAAAACCACTGAAATAACTGTGGCAATCTGCACAACCTCACTAATAACAGCGAAAACCACTAAAATAACAGTCACAATCTGCAAAGCCTCACTAATAACAGCGAAAACCACTGAAATAACTGTGGCAATCTGCACAACCTCACTAATAACAGCGAAAACCACTAAAATAACAGTCACAATCTCCAAAGCCTCACTAATAACAGCGAAAACCACTGAAATAACTGTGGCAATCTGCACAACCTCACTAATAACAGCGAAAACCACTAAAATAACAGTCACAATCTGCAAAGCCTCACTAATAACAGCGAAAACCAATGAAATAACTGTGGCAATCTGCACAGCCTCACTAATAACAGCGAAAACCACTGAAATAACAGTCACAATCTGCAAAGCCTCACTAATAACAGCGAAAACCACTGAAATAACTGTGGCAATTTGCACAACCTCACTAATAACAGCGAAAACCACTGAAATAACAGTCACAATCTGCAAAGCCTCACTAATAACAGCGAAAACCACTGAAATAACTGTGGCAATCTGCACAACCTCACTAATAACAGCGAAAACCACTGAAATAACTGTGGTAATCTGCACAACCTCACTAATAACAGCGAAATCCACTGAAATAACAGTCACAATCTGCAAAGCCTCACTTATAACAGCGAAAACCAGTGAAATAACTGTGGCAATCTGCACAACCTCACTAATAACAGCGAAAACCACTGAAATAACAGTCACAATCTGCAAAGCCTCACTAATAACAGCGAAAACCACTGAAATAACTGTGGCAATCTGCACAACCTCACTAATAACAGCGAAAACCACTAAAATAACAGTCACAATCTGCAAAGCCTCACTAATAACAGCGAAAACCACTGAAATAACTGTGGCAATCTGCACAACCTCACTAATAACATCGAAAACCACTGAAATAACAGTCACAATCTGCAAAGCCTCACTAATAACAGCGAAAACCACTGAAATAACTGTGGCAATCTGCACAACCTCACTAAAAACAGCGAAAACCACTGAAATAACAGTCACAATCTGCAAAGCCTCACTAATAACTGTGGCAATCTGCACAACCTCACTAATAATAGCGAAAACCACTAAAATAACAGTCACAATCTGCAAAGCCTCACTAATAACAGCGAAAACCACTGAAATAACTGTGGCAATCTGCACAACCTCACTAATAACAGCGAAAACCACTAAAATAACAGTCACAATCTGCAAAGCCTCACTAATAACAGCGAAAACCACTGAAATAACTGTGGCAATCTGCACAACCTCACTAATAACATCGAAAACCACTGAAATAACAGTCACAATCTGCAAAGCCTCACTAATAACAGCGAAAACCACTGAAATAACTGTGGCAATCTTCACAACCTCACTAAAAACAGCGAAAACCACTGAAATAACAGTCACAATCTGCAAAGCCTCACTAATAACTGTGGCAATCTGCACAACCTCACTAATAACAGCGAAAACCACTAAAATAACAGTCACAATCTGCAAAGCCTCACTAATAACAGCGAAAACCACTGAAATAACTGTGGCAATCTGCACAACCTCACTAATAACAGCGAAAACCACTGAAATAACAGTCACAATCTGCAAAGCCTCACTAATAACAGCGAAAACCACTGAAATAACTGTGGCAATCTGCACAACCTCACTAATAACAGCGAAAACCACTGAAATAACAGTCACAATCTGCAAAGCCTCACTTATAACAGCGAAAACCAGCCTCACTAATAACAGCGAAAACCACTGAAATAACTGTGGCAATCTGCACAACCTCACTAATAACAGCGAAAACCACTAAAATAACAGTCACAATCTGCAAAGCCTCACTAATAACAGCGAAAACCACTGAAATAACTGTGGCAATCTGCACAACCTCACTAATAACAGCGAAAACCACTAAAATAACAGTCACAATCTGCAAAGCCTCACTAATAACAGCGAAAACCACTGAAATAACTGTGGCAATCTGCACAACCTCACTAATAACAGCGAAAACCACTGAAATAACAGTCACAATCTGCAAAGCCTCACTAATAACAGCGAAAACCACTGAAATAACTGTGGCAATCTGCACAACCTCACTAATAACAGCGAAAACCACTGAAATAACAGTCACAATCTGCAAAGCCTCACTAATAACAGCGAAAACCACTGAAATAACTGTGGCAATCTGCACAACTTCACTAATAACAGCGAAAACCACTGAAATAACAGTCACAATCTGCAAAGCCTCACTAATAACAGCGAAAACCACTGAAATAACTGTGGCAATCTGCACAACCTCACTAATAACAGCGAAAACCACTGAAATAACAGTCACAATCTGCAAAGCCTCACTTATAACAGCGAAAACCAGTGAAATATCTGTTGCAATCTGCACAACCTCACTAATAACAGCGAAAACCACAGAAATAACAGTCACAATCTGCAAAGCCTCACTAATAACAGCGAAAACCAGTGAAATAACTGTGGCAATCTGCACAACCTCACTAATAACAGCGAAAACCACTGAAATAACAGTCACAATCTGCAAAGCCTCACTAATAACAGCGAAAACCACTGAAATAACTGTGGCAATCTGCACAACCTCACTAATAACAGCGAAAACCACTGAAATAACAGTCACAATCTGCAAAGCCTCACTAATAACAGCGAAAACCAGTGAAATAACTGTGGCAATCTGCACAACCTCACTAATAACAGCGAAAACCACTGAAATAACAGTCACAATCTGCAAAGCCTCACTTATAACAGCGAAAACCACTGAAATAACTGTGGCAATCTGCACAACCTCACTAATAACAGCGAAAACCACTAAAATAACAGTCACAATCTGCAAAGCCTCACTAATAACAGCGAAAACCACTGAAATAACTGTGGCAATCTGCACAACCTCACTAATAACAGCGAAAACCACTGAAATAACAGTCACAATCTGCAAAGCCTCACTAATAACAGCGAAAACCACTGAAATAACTGTGGCAATCTGTACAACCTCACTAATAACAGCGAAAACCACTAAAATAACAGTCACAATCTGCAAAGCCTCACTAATAACAGCGAAAACCACTGAAATAACTGTGGCAATCTGCACAACCTCACTAATAACAGCGAAAACCACTAAAATAACAGTCACAATCTGCAAAGCCTCACTAATAACAGCGAAAACCACTGAAATAACTGTGGCAATCTGCACAACCTCACTAATAACAGCGAAAACCACTAAAATAACAGTCACAATCTGCAAAGCCTCACTAATAACAGCGAAAACCACTGAAATAACTGTGGCAATCTGCACAACCTCACTAATAACAGCGAAAACCACTGAAATAACAGTCACAATCTGCAAAGCCTCACTAATAACAGCGAAAACCACTGAAATAACTGTGGCAATCTGCACAACCTCACTAATAACAGCGAAAACCACTGAAATAACAGTCACAATCTGCAAAGCCTCACTAATAACAGCGAAAACCACTGAAATAACTGTGGCAATCTGCACAACCTCACTAATAACAGCGAAAACCACTGAAATAACTGTGGCAATCTGCACAACCTCACTAATAACAGCGAAAACCACTGAAATAACAGTCACAATCTGCAAAGCCTCACTAATAACAGCGAAAACCACTGAAGTAACTGTGGCAATCTGCACAACCTCACTAATAACAGCGAAAACCACTGAAATAACAGTCACAATCTGCAAAGCCTCACTAATAACAGCGAAAACCACTGAAATAACTGTGGCAATCTGCACAACCTCACTAATAACAGCGAAAACCACTGAAATAACTGTGGCAATCTGCACAACCTCACTAATAACAGCGAAAACCACTGAAATAACAGTCACAATCTGCAAAGCCTCACTTATAACAGCGAAAACCAGCCTCACTAATAACATCGAAAACCACTGAAATAACTGTGGCAATCTGCACAACCTCACTAATAACAGCGAAAACCACTAAAATAACAGTCACAATCTGCAAAGCCTCACTAATAACAGCGAAAACCAGTGAAATAACTGTGGCAATCTGCACAACCTCACTAATAACAGCGAAAACCACTAAAATAACAGTCACAATCTGCAAAGCCTCACTAATAACAGCGAAAACCACTGAAATAACTGTGGCAATCTGCACAACCTCACTAATAACAGCGAAAACCACTAAAATAACAGTCACAATCTGCAAAGCCTCACTAATAACAGCGAAAACCACTGAAATAACTGTGGCAATCTGCACAACCTCACTAATAACAGCGAAAACCACTGAAATAACATTCACAATCTGCAAAGCCTCACTAATAACAGCGAAAACCACTGAAATAACTGTGGCAATCTGCACAACCTCACTAATAACAGCGAAAACCACTGAAATAACAGTCACAATCTGCAAAGCCTCACTAATAACAGCGAAAACCACTGAAATAACTGTGGCAATCTGCACAACCTCACTAATAACAGCGAAAACCACTGAAATAACAGTCACAATCTGCAAAGCCTCACTTATAACAGCGAAAACCAGTGAAATAACTGTGGCAATCTGCACAACCTCACTAATAACAGCGAAAACCACTGAAATAACAGTCACAATCTGCAAAGCCTCACTAATAACAGCGAAAACCAGTGAAATAACTGTGGCAATCTGCACAACCTCACTAATAACAGCGAAAACCACTGAAATAACAGTCACAATCTGCAAAGCCTCACTAATAACAGCGAAAACCACTAAAACCACTGAAATAACTGTGGCAATCTGCACAACCTCACTAATAACAGCGAAAACCACTGAAATAACAGTCACAATCTGCAAAGCCTCACTAATAACAGCGAAAACCACTGAAATAACAGTCACAATCTGCAAAGCCTCACTAATAACAGCGAAAACCACTGAAATAACTGTGGCAATCTGCACAACCTCACTAATAACAGCGAAAACCACTAAAATAACAGTCACAATCTGCAAAGCCTCACTAATAACAGCGAAAACCACTGAAATAACTGTGGCAATCTGCACAACCTCACTAATAACAGCGAAAACCACTAAAATAACAGTCACAATCTGCAAAGCCTCACTAATAACAGCGAAAACCAGTGAAATAACTGTGGCAATCTGCACAACCCCACTAATAACAGCGAAAACCACTAAAATAACAGTCACAATCTGCAAAGCCTCACTAATAACAGCGAAAACCAGTGAAATAACTGTGGCAATCTGCACAACCTCACTAATAACAGCGAAAACCACTGAAATAACAGTCACAATCTGCAAAGCCTCACTAATAACAGCGAAAACCACTGAAATAACTGTGGCAATCTGCACAACCTCACTAATAACAGCGAAAACCACTAAAATAACAGTCACAATCTGCAAAGCCTCACTAATAACAGCGAAAACCACTGAAATAACTGTGGCAATCTGCACAACCTCACTAATAACAGCGAAAACCACTGAAATAACAGTCACAATCTGCAAAGCCTCACTAATAACAGCGAAAACCACTGAAATAACTGTGGCAATCTGCACAACCTCACTAATAACAGCGAAAACCACTAAAATAACAGTCACAATCTGCAAAGCCTCACTAATAACAGCGAAAACCACTGAAATAACTGTGGCAATCTGCACAACCTCACTAATAACAACGAAAACCACTGAAATAACAGTCACAATCTGCAAAGCCTCACTAATAACAGCGAAAACCACTGAAATAACTGTGGCAATCTGCACAACCTCACTAATAACAGCGAAAACCACTGAAATAACAGTCACAATCTGCAAAGCCTCACTAATAACAGCGAAAACCACTGAAATAACTGTGGCAATCTGCACAACCTCACTAATAACAGCGAAAACCACTGAAATAACAGTCACAATCTGCAAAGCCTCACTAATAACAGCGAAAACAACTGAAATAACTGTGGCAATCTGCACAACCTCACTAATAACAGCGAAAACCACTGAAATAACAGTCACAATCTGCAAAGCCTCACTTATAACAGCGAAAACCAGTGAAATAACTGTGGCAATCTGCACAACCTCACTAATAACAGCGAAAACCACTGAAATAACAGTCACAATCTGCAAAGCCTCACTAATAACAGCGAAAACCAGTGAAATAACTGTGGCAATCTGCACAACCTCACTAATAACAGCGAAAACCACTGAAATAACAGTCACAATCTGCAAAGCCTCACTAATAACAGCGAAAACCACTGAAATAACTGTGGCAATCTGCACAACCTCACTAATAACAGCGAAAACCACTAAAATAAAAAATTAAACTAAACGTGTAGTCGAACACGCGTAAGGAACGAAGTTCTTTATGCCTGTGCGTTGTTTGATATAATATTGGTCGATGCAGGTGAATTTCGTCATAATAAAAGGCATTTAACGCTCAGATTTAACGGGACACAATTTCTCGGCTAGCCCCGTCGCCACACGCGCGATAAAGAACTTCGTTCCAACAGTCACAATCTGCAAAGCCTCACTAATAACAGCGAAAACCAGTGAAATAACTGTGGCAATCTGCACAACCTCACTAATAACAGCGAAAACCACTGAAATAACAGTCACAATCTGCAAAGCCTCACTTATAACAGCGAAAACCAGTGAAATAACTGTGGCAATCTGCACAACCTCACTAATAACAGCGAAAACCACTGAAATAACAGTCACAATCTGCAAAGCCTCACTTATAACAGCGAAAACCAGTGAAATAACTGTGGCAATCTGCACAACCTCACTAATAACAGCGAAAACCACTGAAATAACAGTCACAATCTGCAAAGCCTCACTAATAACAGCGAAAACCAGTGAAATAACTGTGGCAATCTGCACAACCTCACTAATAACAGCGAAAACCACTGAAATAACAGTCACAATCTGCAAAGCCTCACTAATAACAGCGAAAACCACTGAAATAACTGTGGCAATCTGCACAACCTCACTAATAACAGCGAAAACCACTGAAATAACAGTCACAATCTGCAAAGCCTCACTAATAACAGCGAAAACCAATGAAATAACAGTCACAATCTGCAAAGCCTCACTAATAACAGCGAAAACCACTGAAATAACTGTGGCAATCTGCACAACCTTACTAATAACAGCGAAAACCACTGAAATAACAGTCACAATCTGCAAAGCCTCACTAATAACAGCGAAAACCACTGAAATAACTGTGGCAATCTGCACAACCTCACTAATAACAGCGAAAACCACTAAAATAACAGTCACAATCTGCAAAGCCTCACTAATAACAGCGAAAACCACTGAAATAACTGTGGCAATCTGCACAACCTCACTACTAACAGCGAAAACCACTGAAATAACAGTCACAATCTGCTAAGCCTCACTAATAACAGCGAAAACCTTTGAAATAACTGTGGCAATCTGCACAACCTCACTAATAACAGCGAAAACCACTGAAATAACAGTCACAATCTGCAAAGCCTCACTTATAACAGCGAAAACCAGTGAAATAACTGTGGCAATCTGCACAACCTCACTAATAACAGCGAAAACCACTGAAATAACAGCCACAATCTGCAAAGCCTCACTAATAACTGCGAAAACCACTGAAATAACTGTGGCGATCTGCACAACCTCACTAATAACAGCGAAAACCACTAAAATAACAGTCACAATCTGCAAAGCCTCACTAATAACAGCGAAAACCACTGAAATAACTGTGGCAATCTGCACAACCTCACTAATAACAGCGAAAACCACTGAAAAAACAGTCACAATCTGCAAAGCCTCACTAATAACAGCGAAAACCAGTGAAATAACTGTGGCAATCTGCACAACCTCACTAATAACAGCGAAAACCACTGAAATAACAGTCACAATCTGCAAAGCCTCACTAATAACAGCGAAAACCACTGAAATAACTGTGGCAATCTGCACAACCTCACTAATAACAGCGAAAACCACTAAAATAACAGTCACAATCTGCAAAGCCTCACTAATAACAGCGAAAACCACTGAAATAACTGTGGCAATCTGCACAACCTCACTAATAACAGCGAAAACCACTGAAATAACAGTCACAATCTGCAAAGCCTCACTAATAACAGCGAAAACCACTGAAATAACTGTGGCAATCTGCACAACCTCACTAATAACAGCGAAAACCACTAAAATAACAGTCACAATCTGCAAAGCCTCACTAATAACAGCGAAAACCACTGAAATAACTGTGGCAATCTGCACTACCTCACTAATAACAACGAAAACCACTGAAATAACAGTCACAATCTGCAAAGCCTCACTAATAACAGCGAAAACCACTGAAATAACTGTGGCAATCTGCACAACCTCACTAATAACAGCGAAAACCACTGAAATAACAGTCACAATCTGCAAAGCCTCACTAATAACAGCGAAAACCACTGAAATAACTGTGGCAATCTGCACAACCTCACTAATAACAGCGAAAACCACTGAAATAACAGTCACAATCTGCAAAGCCTCACTAATAACAGCGAAAACAACTGAAATAACTGTGGCAATCTGCACAACCTCACTAATAACAGCGAAAACCACTGAAATAACAGTCACAATCTGCAAAGCCTCACTTATAACAGCGAAAACCAGTGAAATAACTGTGGCAATCTGCACAACCTCACTAATAACAGCGAAAACCACTGAAATAACAGTCACAATCTGCAACGCCTCACTAATAACAGCGAAAACCAGTGAAATAACTGTGGCAATCTGCACAACCTCACTAATAACAGCGAAAACCACTGAAATAACAGTCACAATCTGCAAAGCCTCACTAATAACAGCGAAAACCACTGAAATAACTGTGGCAATCTGCACAACCTCACTAATAACAGCGAAAACCACTAAAATAACAGTCACAATCTGCAAAGCCTCACTAATAACAGCGAAAACCACTGAAATAACTGTGGCAATCTGCACAACCTCACTAATAACAGCGAAAACCACTGAAATAACAGTCACAATCTGGAAAGCCTCACTTATAACAGCGAAAACCAGTGAAATAACTGTGGCAATCTGCACAACCTCACTAATAACAGCGAAAACCACTGAAATAACAGTCACAATCTGCAAAGCCTCACTTATAACAGCGAAAACCAGTGAAATAACTGTGGCAATCTGCACAACCTCACTAATAACAGCGAAAACCACTGAAATAACAGTCACAATCTGCAAAGCTCCACTAATAACAGCGAAAACCAGTGAAATAACTGTGGCAATCTGCACAACCTCACTAATAACAGCGAAAACCACTGAAATAACCGTCACAATCTGCAAAGCCTCACTAATAACAGCGAAAACCACTGAAATAACTGTGGCAATCTGCACAACCTCACTAATAACAGCGAAAACCACTGAAATAACAGTCACAATCTGCAAAGCCTCACTAATAACAGCGAAAACCAATGAAATAACAGTCACAATCTGCAAAGCCTCACTAATAACAGCGAGAACCACTGAAATAACTGTGGCAATCTGCACAACCTTACTAATAACAGCGAAAACCACTGAAATAACAGTCACAATCTGCAAAGCCTCACTAATAACAGCGAAAACCACTGAAATAACTGTGGCAATCTGCACAACCTCACTAATAACAGCGAAAACCACTAAAATAACAGTCACAATCTGCAAAGCCTCACTAATAACAGCGAAAACCACTGAAATAACTGTGGCAATCTGCACAACCTCACTACTAACAGCGAAAACCACTGAAATAACAGTCAATATCTGCTAAGCCTCACTAATAACAGCGAAAACCACTGAAATAACTGTGGCAATCTGCACAACCTCACTAATAACAGCGAAAACCACTGAAATAACAGTCACAATCTGCAAAGCCTCACTTATAACAGCGAAAACCAGTGAAATAACTGTGGCAATCTGCACAACCTCACTAATAACAGCGAAAAGCACTGAAATAACAGTCACAATCTGCAAAGCCTCACTAATAACTGCGAAAACCACTGAAATAACTGTGGCAATCTGCACAACCTCACTAATAACAGCGAAAACCACTAAAATAACAGTCACAATCTGCAAAGCCTCACTAATAACAGCGAAAACCACTGAAATAACTGTGGCAATCTGCACAACCTCACTAATAACAGCGAAAACCACTGAAAAAACAGTCACAATCTGCAAAGCCTCACTAATAACAGCGAAAACCACTGAAATAACTGTGGCAATCTGCACAACCTCACTAATAACAGTGAAAACCACTAAAATAACAGTCACAATCTGCAAAGCCTCACTAATAACAGCGAAAACCACTGAAATAACTGTGGCAATCTGCACAACCTCACTAATAACAGCGAAAACCACTAAAATAACAGTCACAATCTGCAAAGCCTCACTAATAACAGCGAAAACCACTGAAATAACTGTGGCAATCTGCACAACCTCACTAATAACAGCGAAAACCACTAAAATAACAGTCACAATCTGCAAAGCCTCACTAATAACAGCGAAAACCAATGAAATAACTGTGGCAATCTGCACAACCTCACTAATAACAGCGAAAACCACTGAAATAACAGTCACAATCTGCAAAGCCTCACTAATAACAGCGAAAACCAGTGAAATAACTGTGGCAATCTGCACAACCTCACTAATAACAGCGAAAACCACTGAAATAACAGTCACAATCTGCAAAGCCTCACTAATAACAGCGAAAACCACTGAAATAACTGTGGCAATCTGCACAACCTCACTAATAACAGCGAAAACCACTGAAATAACTGTGGCAATCTGCACAACCTCACTAATAACAGCGAAAACCACTGAAATAACAGTCACAATCTGCAAAGCCTCACTTATAACAGCGAAAACCAGTGAAATAACTGTGGCAATCTGCACAACCTCACTAATAACAGCGAAAACCACTGAAATAACAGTCACAATCTGCAAAGCCTCACTAATAACAGCGAAAACCACTGAAATAACTGTGGCAATCTGCACAACCTCACTAATAACAGCGAAAACCACTAAAATAACAGTCACAATCTGCAAAGCCTCACTAATAACAGCGAAAACCACTGAAATAACTGTGGCAATCTGCACAACCTCACTAATAACATCGAAAACCACTGAAATAACAGTCACAATCTGCAAAGCCTCACTAATAACAGCGAAAACCACTGAAATAACTGTGGCAATCTGCACAACCTCACTAAAAACAGCGAAAACCACTGAAATAACAGTCACAATCTGCAAAGCCTCACTAATAACTGTGGCAATCTGCACAACCTCACTAATAACAGCGAAAACCACTAAAATAACAGTCACAATCTGCAAAGCCTCACTAATAACAGCGAAAACCACTGAAATAACTGTGGCAATCTGCACAACCTCACTAATAACAGCGAAAACCACTGAAATAACAGTCACAATCTGCAAAGCCTCACTAATAACAGCGAAATCCACTGAAATAACTGTGGCAATCTGCACAACCTCACTAATAACAGCGAAAACCACTGAAATAACAGTCACAATCTGCAAAGCCTCACTTATAACAGCGAAAACCAGCCTCACTAATAACAGCGAAAACCACTGAAATAACTGTGGCAATCTGCACAACCTCACTAATAACAGCGAAAACCACTAAAATAACAGTCACAATCTGCAAAGCCTCACTAATAACAGCGAAAACCACTGAAATAACTGTGGCAATCTGCACAACCTCACTAATAACAGCGAAAACCACTAAAATAACAGTCACAATCTGCAAAGCCTCACTAATAACAGCGAAAACCACTGAAATAACTGTGGCAATCTGCACAACCTCACTAATAACAGCGAAAACCACTAAAATAACAGTCACAATCTGCAAAGCCTCACTAATAACAGCGAAAACCACTGAAATAACTGTGGCAATCTGCACAACCTCACTAATAACAGCGAAAACCACTGAAATAACAGTCACAATCTGCAAAGCCTCACTAATAACAGCGAAAACCACTGAAATAACTGTGGCAATCTGCACAACCTCACTAATAACAGCGAAAACCACTGAAATAACAGTCACAATCTGCAAAGCCACACTAATAACAGCGAAAACCACTGAAAAAACTGCGGCAATCTGCACAACCTCACTAATAACAGCGAAAACCACTGAAATAACAGTCACAATCTGCAAAGCCTCACTTATAACAGCGAAAACCAGTGAAATAACTGTGGCAATCTGCACAACCTCACTAATAACAGCGAAAACCACTGAAATAACAGTCACAATCTGCAAAGCCTCACTAATAACAGCGAAAACCAGTGAAATAACTGTGGCAATCTGCACAACCTCACTAATAACAGCGAAAACCACTGAAATAACAGTCACAATCTGCAAAGCCTCACTAATAACAGCGAAAACCACTGAAATAACTGTGGCAATCTGCACAACCTCACTAATAACAGCGAAAACCACTGAAATAACAGTCACAATCTGCAAAGCCTCACTAATAACAGCGAAAACCAGTGAAATAACTGTGGCAATCTGCACAACCTCACTAATAACAGCGAAAACCACTGAAATAACAGTCACAATCTGCAAAGCCTCACTTATAACAGCGAAAACCACTGAAATAACTGTGGCAATCTGCACAACCTCACTAATAACAGCGAAAACCACTAAAATAACAGTCACAATCTGCAAAGCCTCACTAATTACAGCGAAAACCACTGAAATAACTGTGGCAATCTGCACAACCTCACTAATAACAGCGAAAACCACTGAAATAACAGTCACAATCTGCAAAGCCTCACTAATAACAGCGAAAACCACTGAAATAACTGTGATAATCTGTACAACCTCACTAATAACAGCGAAAACCACTAAAATAACAGTCACAATCTGCAAAGCCTCACTAATAACAGCGAAAACCACTGAAATAACTGTGGCAATCTGCACAACCTCACTAATAACAGCGAAAACCACTAAAATAACAGTCACAATCTGCAAAGCCTCACTAATAACAGCGAAAACCACTGAAATAACTGTGGCAATCTGCACAACCTCACTAATAACAGCGAAAACCACTAAAATAACAGTCACAATCTGCAAAGCCTCACTAATAACAGCGAAAGCCACTGAAATAACTGTGGCAATCTGCACAACCTCACTAATAACAGCGAAAACCACTGAAATAACAGTCACAATCTGCAAAGCCTCACTAATAACAGCGAAAACCACTGAAATAACTGTGGCAATCTGCACAACCTCACTAATAACAGCGAAAACCACTGAAATAACAGTCACAATCTGCAAAGCCTCACTAATAACAGCGAAAACCACTGAAATAACTGTGGCAATCTGCACAACCTCACTAATAACAGCGAAAACCACTGAAATAACTGTGGCAATCTGCACAACCTCACTAATAACAGCGAAAACCACTGAAATAACAGTCACAATCTGCAAAGCCTCACTTATAACAGCGAAAACCAGTGAAATAACTGTGGCAATCTGCACAACCTCACTAATAACAGCGAAAACCACTGAAATAACAGTCACAATCTGCAAAGCCTCACTAATAACAGCGAAAACCACTGAAATAACTGTGGCAATCTGCACAACCTCACTAATAACAGCGAAAACCACTGAAATAACAGTCACAATCTGCAAAGCCTCACTAATAACAGCGAAAACCACTGAAATAACTGTGGCAATCTGCACAACCTCACTAATAACAGCGAAAACCACTGAAATAACAGTCACAATCTGCAAAGCCTCACTTATAACAGCGAAAACCAGTGAAATAACTGTGGCAATCTGCACAACCTCACTAATAACAGCGAAAACCACTGAAATAACAGTCACAATCTGCAAAGCCTCACTAATAACAGCGAAACCCAGTGAAATAACTGTGGCAATCTGCACAACCTCACTAATAACAGCAAAAACCACTGAAATAACAGTCACAATCTGCAAAGCCTCACTAATAACAGCGAAAACCACTGAAATAACTGTGGCAATCTGCACAACCTCACTAATAACAGCGAAAACCACTGAAATAACAGTCACAATCTGCAAAGCCTCACTAATAACAGCGAAAACCAGTGAAATAACTGTGGCAATCTGCACAACCTCACTAATAACAGCGAAAACCACTTAAATAACAGTCACAATCTGCAAAGCCTCACTTATAACAGCGAAAACCACTGAAATAACTGTGGCAATCTGCACAACCTCACTAATAACAGCGAAAACCACTAAAATAACCGTCACAATCTGCAAAGCCTCACTAATAACAGCGAAAACCACTGAAATAACTGCGGCAATCTGCACAGCCTCACTAATAACAGCGAAAACCACTGAAATAACAGTCACAATTTGCAAAGCCTCACTAATAACAGCGAAAACCACTGAAATAACTGTGGCAATCTGCACAACCTCACTAATAACAGCGAAAACCACTGAAATAACAGTCACAATCTGCAAAGCCTCACTTATAACAGCGAAAACCAGTGAAATAACTGTGGCAATCTGCACAACCTCACTAATAACAGCGAAAACCACTGAAATAACAGCCACAATCTGCAAAGCCTCACTAATAACAGCGAAAACCACTGAAATAACTGTGGCAATCTGCACAACCTCACTAATAACAGCGAAAACCACTGAAATAACAGTCACAATCTGCAAAGCCTCACTAATAACAGCGAAAACCACTGAAATAACTGTGGCAATCTGCACAACCTCACTAATTACAGCGAAAACCACTGAAATAACAGTCACAATCTGCAAAGCCTCACTAATAACAGCGAAAACCACTGAAATAACTGTGGCAATCTGCACAACCTCACTAATAACAGCGAAAACCACTGAAATAACAGTCACAATCTGCAAAGCCTCACTTATAACAGCGAAAACCAGTGAAATAACTGTGGCAATCTGCACAACCTCACTAATAACAGCGAAAACCACTGAAATAACAGTCACAATCTGCAAAGCCTCACTAATAACAGCGAAAACCACTGAAATAACTGTGGCAATCTGCACAACCTCACTAATAACAGCGAAAACCACTGAAATAACAGTCACAATCTGCAAAGCCTCACTTATAACAGCGAAAACCAGTGAAATAACTGTGGCAATCTGCACAACCTCACTAATAACAGCGAAAACCACTGAAATAACAGTCACAATCTGCAAAGCCTCACTAATAACAGCGAAAACCACTGAAATAACTGTGGCAATCTGCACAACCTCACTAATAACAGCGAAAACCACTAAAATAACAGTCACAATCTGCAAAGCCTCACTAATAACAGCGAAAACCACTGAAATAACTGTGGCAATATGCACAACCTCACTAATAACAGCGAAAACCACTAAAATAACAGTCACAATCTGCAAAGCCTCACATATAACAGCGAAAACCAGTGAAATAACTGTGGCAATCTGCACAACCTCACTAATAACAGCGAAAACCACTGAAATAACAGTCACAATCTGCAAAGCCTCACTTATAACAGCGAAAACCAGTGAAATAACTGTGGCAATCTGCACAACCTCTCTAATAACAGCGAAAACCACTGAAATAACAGTCACAATCTGCAAAGCCTCACTAATACAGCGAAAACCACTGAAATAACAGTCACAATCTGCAAAGCCTCACTAATAACAGCGAAAACCACTGAAATAACTGTGGCAATCTGCACAACCTCACTAATAACAGCGAAAACCACTAAAATAACAGTCACAATCTGCAAAGCCTCACTAATAACAGCGAAAACCACTGAAATAACTGTGGCAATCTGCACAACCTCACTAATAACAGCGAAAACCACTGAAATAACAGTCACAATCTGCAAAGCCTCACTAATAACAACGAAAACCACTGAAATAACTGTGGCAATCTGCACAACCTCACTAATAACAGCGAAAACCACTAAAATAACAGTCACAATCTGCAAAGCCTCACTAATAACAGCGAAAACCACTGAAATAACTGTGGCAATCTGCACAACCTCACTTATAACAGCGAAAACCACTAAAATAACAGTCACAATCTGCAAAGCCTCACTAATAACAGCGAAAACCACTGAAATAACTGTGGCAATCTGCACAACCTCACTAATAACAGCGAAAACCACTGAAATAACAGTCACAATCTGCAAAGCCTCACTAATAACAGCGAAAACCACTGAAATAACAGTCACAATCTGCAAAGCCTCACTAATAACAGCGAAAACCACTGAAATAACTGTGGCAATCTGCACAACCTCACTAATAACAGCGAAAACCACTGAAATAACAGTCACAATCTGCAAAGCCTCACTTATAACAGCGAAAACCAGTGAAATAACTGTGGCAATCTGCACAACCTCACTAATAACAGCGAAAACCACTGAAATAACAGTCACAATCTGCAAAGCCTCACTAATAACAGCGAAAACCACTGAAATAACTGTGGCAATCTGCACAACCTCACTAATAACAGCGAAAACCACTGAAATAACAGTCACAATCTGCAAAGCCTCACTTATAACAGCGAAAACCAGTGAAATAACTGTGGCAATCTGCACAACCTCACTAATAACAGCGAAAACCACTGAAATAACAGTCACAATCTGCAAAGCCTCACTAATAACAGCGAAAACCACTGAAATAACTGTGGCAATCTGCACAACCTCACTAATAACAGCGAAAACCACTAAAATAACAGTCACAATCTGCAAAGCCTCACTTAATAACAGCGAAAACCACTGAAATAACTGTGGCAATCTGCACAACCTCACTAATAACAGCGAAAACCACTAAAATAACAGTCACAATCTGCAAAGCCTCACTTATAACAGCGAAAACCAGTGAAATAACTGTGGCAATCTGCACAACCTCACTAATAACAGCGAAAACCACTGAAATAACAGTCACAATCTGCAAAGCCTCACTTATAACAGCGAAAACCAGTGAAATAACTGTGGCAATCTGCACAACCTCACTAATAACAGCGAAAACCACTGAAATAACAGTCACAATCTGCAAAGCCTCACTAATAACAGCGAAAACCACTGAAATAACACTCACAATCTGCAAAGCCTCACTAATAACAGCGAAAACCACTGAAATAACTGCGGCAATCTGCACAACCTCACTAATAACAGCGAAAACCACTGAAATAACAGTCACAATCTGCAAAGCCTCACTAATAACAGCGAAAACCACTGAAATAACTGTGGCAATCTGCACAACCTCACTAATAACAGCGAAAACCACTGAAATAACAGTCACAATCTGCAAAGCCTCACTTATAACAGCGAAAACCAGTGAAATAACTGTGGCAATCTGCACAACCTCACTAATAACAGCGAAAACCACTGAAATAACAGTCACAATCTGCAAAGCCTCACTAATAACAGCGAAAACCACTGAAATAACTGTGGCAATCTGCACAACCTCACTAATAACAGCGAAAACCACTGAAATAACAGTCACAATCTGCAAAGCCTCACTAATAACAGCGAAAACCACTGAAATAACTGTGGCAATCTGCACAACCTCACTAATAACAGCGAAAACCACTGAAATAACAGTCACAATCTGCAAAGCCTCACTAATAACAGCGAAAACCACTGAAATAACTGTGGCAATCTGCACAACCTCACTAATAACAGCGAAAACCACTGAAATAACAGTCACAATCTGCAAAGCCTCACTTATAACAGCGAAAACCAGTGAAATAACTGTGGCAATCTGCACAACCTCACTAATAACAGCGAAAACCACTGAAATAACAGTCACAATCTGCAAAGCCTCACTAATAACAGCGAAAACCACTGAAATAACTGTGGCAATCTGCACAACCTCACTAATAACAGCGAAAACCACTGAAATAACAGTCACAATCTGCAAAGCCTCACTAATAACAGCGAAAACCACTGAAATAACTGTGGCAATCTGCACAACCTCACTAATAACAGCGAAAACCACTGAAATAACAGTCACAATCTGCAAAGCCTCACTTATAACAGCGAAAACCAGTGAAATAACTGTGGCAATCTGCACAACCTCACTAATAACAGCGAAAACCACTGAAATAACAGTCACAATCTGCAAAGCCTCACTAATAACAGCGAAAACCACTGAAATAACTGTGGCAATCTGCACAACCTCACTAATAACAGCGAAAACCACTGAAATAACAGTCACAATCTGCAAAGCCTCACTAATAACAGCGAAAACCACTGAAATAACTGTGGCAATCTGCACAACCTCACTAATAACAGCGAAAACCACTGAAATAACAGTCACAATCTGCAAAGCCTCACTTATAACAGCGAAAACCAGTGAAATAACTGTGGCAATCTGCACAACCTCACTAATAACAGCGAAAACCACTGAAATAACAGTCACAATCTGCAAAGCCTCACTAATAACAGCGAAAACCACTGAAATAACTGTGGCAATCTGCACAACCTCACTAATAACAGCGAAAACCACTGAAATAACAGTCACAATCTGCAAAGCCTCACTAATAACAGCGAAAACCACTGAAATAACTGTGGCAATCTGCACAACCTCACTAATAACAGCGAAAACCACTGAAATAACAGTCACAATCTGCAAAGCCTCACTAATAACAGCGAAAACCAGTGAAATAACTGTGGCAATCTGCACAACCTCACTAATAACAGCGAAAACCACTGAAATAACAGTCACAATCTGCAAAGCCTCACTTATAACAGCGAAAACCACTGAAATAACTGTGGCAATCTGCACAACCTCACTAATAACAGCGAAAACCACTAAAATAACAGTCACAATCTGCAAAGCCTCACTAATAACAGCGAAAACCACTGAAATAACTGTGGCAATCTGCACAACCTCACTAATAACAGCGAAAACCACTGAAATAACAGTCACAATCTGCAAAGCCTCACTAATAACAGCGAAAACCACTGAAATAACTGTGGCAATCTGCACAACCTCACTAATAACAGCGAAAACCACTGAAATAACAGTCACAATCTGCAAAGCCTCACTTATAACAGCGAAAACCAGTGAAATAACTGTGGCAATCTGCACAACCTCACTAATAACAGCGAAAACCACTGAAATAACAGCCACAATCTGCAAAGCCTCACTAATAACAGCGAAAACCACTGAAATAACTGTGGCAATCTGCACAACCTCACTAATAACAGCGAAAACCACTGAAATAACAGTCACAATCTGCAAAGCCTCACTAATAACAGCGAAAACCACTGAAATAACTGTGGCAATCTGCACAACCTCACTAATTACAGCGAAAACCACTGAAATAACAGTCACAATCTGCAAAGCCTCACTAATAACAGCGAAAACCACTGAAATAACTGTGGCAATCTGCACAACCTCACTAATAACAGCGAAAACCACTGAAATAACAGTCACAATCTGCAAAGCCTCACTAATAACAGCGAAAACCAGTGAAATAACTGTGGCAATCTGCACAACCTCACTAATAACAGCGAAAACCACTGAAATAACAGTCACAATCTGCAAAGCCTCACTAATAACAGCGAAAACCACTGAAATAACTGTGGCAATCTGCACAACCTCACTAATAACAGCGAAAACCACTGAAATAACAGTCACAATCTGCAAAGCCTCACTTATAACAGCGAAAACCAGTGAAATAACTGTGGCAATCTGCACAACCTCACTAATAACAGCGAAAACCACTGAAATAACAGTCACAATCTGCAAAGCCTCACTAATAACAGCGAAAACCACTGAAATAACTGTGGCAATCTGCACAACCTCACTAATAACAGCGAAAACCACTAAAATAACAGTCACAATCTGCAAAGCCTCACTAATAACAGCGAAAACCACTGAAATAACTGTGGCAATATGCACAACCTCACTAATAACAGCGAAAACCACTAAAATAACAGTCACAATCTGCAAAGCCTCACTTATAACAGCGAAAACCAGTGAAATAACTGTGGCAATCTGCACAACCTCACTAATAACAGCGAAAACCACTGAAATAACAGTCACAATCTGCAAAGCCTCACTTATAACAGCGAAAACCAGTGAAATAACTGTGGCAATCTGCACAACCTCACTAATAACAGCGAAAACCACTGAAATAACAGTCACAATCTGCAAAGCCTCACTAATAACAGCGAAAACCACTGAAATAACTGTGGCAATCTGCACAACCTCACTAATAACAGCGAAAACCACTAAAATAACAGTCACAATCTGCAAAGCCTCACTAATAACAGCGAAAACCACTGAAATAACTGTGGCAATCTGCACAACCTCACTAATAACAGCGAAAACCACTGAAATAACAGTCACAATCTGCAAAGCCTCACTAATAACAACGAAAACCACTGAAATAACTGTGGCAATCTGCACAACCTCACTAATAACAGCGAAAACCACTAAAATAACAGTCACAATCTGCAAAGCCTCACTAATAACAGCGAAAACCACTGAAATAACTGTGGCAATCTGCACAACCTCACTAATAACAGCGAAAACCACTAAAATAACAGTCACAATCTGCAAAGCCTCACTAATAACAGCGAAAACCACTGAAATAACTGTGGCAATCTGCACAACCTCACTAATAACAGCGAAAACCACTGAAATAACAGTCACAATCTGCAAAGCCTCACTAATAACAGCGAAAACCACTGAAATAACAGTCACAATCTGCAAAGCCTCACTAATAACAGCGAAAACCACTGAAATAACTGTGGCAATCTGCACACCCTCACTAATAACAGCGAAAACCACTGAAATAACAGTCACAATCTGCAAAGCCTCACTTATAACAGCGAAAACCAGTGAAATAACTGTGGCAATCTGCACAACCTCACTAATAACAGCGAAAACCACTGAAATAACAGTCACAATCTGCAAAGCCTCACTAATAACAGCGAAAACCACTGAAATAACTGTGGCAATCTGCACAACCTCACTAATAACAGCGAAAACCACTGAAATAACAGTCACAATCTGCAAAGCCTCACTTATAACAGCGAAAACCACTGAAATAACTGTGGCAATCTGCACAACCTCACTAATAACAGCGAAAACCACTGAAATAACAGTCACAATCTGCAAAGCCTCACTAATAACAGCGAAAACCACTGAAATAACTGTGGCAATCTGCACAACCTCACTAATAACAGCGAAAACCACTAAAATAACAGTCACAATCTGCAAAGCCTCATTAATAACAGCGAAAACCACTGAAATAACTTTGGCAATCTGCACAACCTCACTAATAACAGCGAAAACCATTAAAATAACAGTCACAATCTGCAAAGCCTCACTTATAACAGCGAAAACCAGTGAAATAACTGTGGCAATCTGCACAACCTCACTAATAACAGCGAAAACCACTGAAATAACAGTCACAATCTGCAAAGCCTCACTAATAACAGCGAAAACCACTGAAATAACTGTGGCAATCTGCACAACCTCACTAATAACAGCGAAAACCACTGAAATAACTGTGGCAATCTGCACAACCTCACTAATAACAGCGAAAACCACTAAAATAACAGTCACAATCTGCAAAGCCTCACTAATAACAGCGAAAACCACTGAAATAACTGTGGCAATCTGCACAACCTCACTAATAACAGCGAAAACCACTGAAATAACAGTCACAATCTGCAAAGCCTCACTAATAACAGCGAAAACCACTGAAATAACAGTCACAATCTGCAAAGCCTCATTAATAACAGCGAAAACCACTGAAATAACTGTGGCAATCTGCACAACCTCACTAATAACAGCGAAAACCACTGAAATTACAGTCACAATCTGCAAAGCCTCACTTATAACAGCGAAAACCAGTGAAATAACTGTGGCAATCTGCACAACCTCACTAATAACAGCGAAAACCACTGAAATAACAGTCACAATCTGCAAAGCCTCACTAATAACAGCGAAAACCACTGAAATAACTGTGGCAATCTGCACAACCTCACTAATAACAGCGAAAACCACTGAAATAACAGTCACAATCTGCAAAGCCTCACTAATAACAGCGAAAACCACTGAAATAACTGTGGCAATCTGCACAACCTCACTAATAACAGCGAAAACCACTGAAATAACAGTCACAATCTGCAAAGCCTCACTAATAACAGCGAAAACCACTGAAATAACTGTGGCAATCTGCACAACCTCACTAATAACAGCGAAAACCACTGAAATAACAGTCACAATCTGCAAAGCCTCACTTAATAACAGCGAAAACCACTGAAATAACTGTGGCAATCTGCACAACCTCACTAATAACAGCGAAAACCACTAAATAACAGTCACAATCTGCAAAGCCTCACTAATAACAGCGAAAACCACTGAAATAACTGTGGCAATCTGCACAACCTCACTAATAACAGCGAAAACCACTGAAATAACAGTCACAATCTGCAAAGCCTCACTAATAACAGCGAAAACCACTGAAATAACTGTGGCAATCTGCACAACCTCACTAATAACAGCGAAAACCACTGAAATAACAGTCACAATCTGCAAAGCCTCACTTATAACAGCGAAAACCAGTGAAATAACTGTGGCAATCTGCACAACCTCACTAATAACAGCGAAAACCACTGAAATAACAGTCACAATCTGCAAAGCCTCACTAATAACAGCGAAAACCACTGAAATAACTGTGGCAATCTGCACAACCTCACTAATAACAGCGAAAACCACTGAAATAACAGTCACAATCTGCAAAGCCTCACTAATAACAGCGAAAACCACTGAAATAACTGTGGCAATCTGCACAACCTCACTAATAACAGCGAAAACCACTGAAATAACAGTCACAATCTGCAAAGCCTCACTAATAACAGCGAAAACCACTGAAATAACTGTGGCAATCTGCACAACCTCACTAATAACAGCGAAAACCACTGAAATAACAGTCACAATCTGCAAAGCCTCACTAATAACAGCGAAAACCACTGAAATAACTGTGGCAATCTGCACAACCTCACTAATAACAGCGAAAACCACTGAAATAACAGTCACAATCTGCAAAGCCTCACTAATAACAGCGAAAACCACTGAAATAACTGTGGCAATCTGCACAACCTCACTAATAACAGCGAAAACCACTGAAATAACAGTCACAATCTGCAAAGCCTCACTTATAACAGCGAAAACCAGTGAAATAACTGTGGCAATCTGCACAACCTCACTAATAACAGCGAAAACCACTGAAATAACAGTCACAATCTGCAAAGCCTCACTAATAACAGCGAAAACCACTGAAATAACTGTGGCAATCTGCACAACCTCACTAATAACAGCGAAAACCACTAAAATAACAGTCACAATCTGCAAAGCCTCACTAATAACAGCGAAAACCACTGAAATAACTGTGGCAATCTGCACAACCTCACTAATAACAGCGAAAACCACTAAATAACAGTCACAATCTGCAAAGCCTCACTTATAACAGCGAAAACCAGTGAAATAACTGTGGCAATCTGCACAACCTCACTAATAACAGCGAAAACCACTGAAATAACAGTCACAATCTGCAAAGCCTCACTTATAACAGCGAAAACCACTGAAATAACTGTGGCAATCTGCACAACCTCACTAATAACAGCGAAAACCACTGAAATAACAGTCACAATCTGCAAAGCCTCACTAATAACAGCGAAAACCACTGAAATAACTGTGGCAATCTGCACAACCTCACTAATAACAGCGAAAACCACTGAAATAACAGTCACAATCTGCAAAGCCTCACTAATAACAGCGAAAACCACTGAAATAACTGTGGCAATCTGCACAACCTCACTAATAACAGCGAAAACCACTGAAATAACAGTCACAATCTGCAAAGCCTCACTAATAACACGAAAACCACTGAAATAACTGTGGCAATCTGCACAACCTCACTAATAACAGCGAAAACCACTAAAATAACAGTCACAATCTGCAAAGCCTCACTAATAACAGCGAAAACCACTGAAATAACTGTGGCAATCTGCACAACCTCACTAATAACAGCGAAAACCACTAAAATAACAGTCACAATCTGCAAAGCCTCACTAATAACAGCGAAAACCACTGAAATAACTGTGGCAATCTGCACAACCTCACTAATAACAGCGAAAACCACTGAAATAACAGTCACAATCTGCAAAGCCTCACTAATAACAGCGAAAACCACTGAAATAACAGTCACAATCTGCAAAGCCTCACTAATAACAGCGAAAACCACTGAAATAACTGTGGCAATCTGCACAACCTCACTAATAACAGCGAAAACCACTGAAATAACAGTCACAATCTGCAAAGCCTCACTTATAACAGCGAAAACCAGTGAAATAACTGTGGCAATCTGCACAACCTCACTAATAACAGCGAAAACCACTGAAATAACAGTCACAATCTGCAAAGCCTCACTAATAACAGCGAAAACCACTGAAATAACTGTGGCAATCTGCACAACCTCACTAATAACAGCGAAAACCACTGAAATAACAGTCACAATCTGCAAAGCCTCACTTATAACAGCGAAAACCAGTGAAATAACTGTGGCAATCTGCACAACCTCACTAATAACAGCGAAAACCACTGAAATAACAGTCACAATCTGCAAAGCCTCACTAATAACAGCGAAAACCACTGAAATAACTGTGGCAATCTGCACAACCTCACTAATAACAGCGAAAACCACTAAAATAACAGTCACAATCTGCAAAGCCTCATTAATAACAGCGAAAACCACTGAAATAACTTTGGCAATCTGCACAACCTCACTAATAACAGCGAAAACCATTAAAATAACAGTCACAATCTGCAAAGCCTCACTTATAACAGCGAAAACCAGTGAAATAACTGTGGCAATCTGCACAACCTCACTAATAACAGCGAAAACCACTGAAATAACAGTCACAATCTGCAAAGCCTCACTAATAACAGCGAAAACCACTGAAATAACTGTGGCAATCTGCACAACCTCACTAATAACAGCGAAAACCACTGAAATAACTGTGGCAATCTGCACAACCTCACTAATAACAGCGAAAACCACTAAAATAACAGTCACAATCTGCAAAGCCTCACTAATAACAGCGAAAACCACTGAAATAACTGTGGCAATCTGCACAACCTCACTAATAACAGCGAAAACCACTGAAATAACAGTCACAATCTGCAAAGCCTCACTAATAACAGCGAAAACCACTGAAATAACAGTCACAATCTGCAAAGCCTCATTAATAACAGCGAAAACCACTGAAATAACTGTGGCAATCTGCACAACCTCACTAATAACAGCGAAAACCACTGAAATTACAGTCACAATCTGCAAAGCCTCACTTATAACAGCGAAAACCAGTGAAATAACTGTGGCAATCTGCACAACCTCACTAATAACAGCGAAAACCACTGAAATAACAGTCACAATCTGCAAAGCCTCACTAATAACAGCGAAAACCACTGAAATAACTGTGGCAATCTGCACAACCTCACTAATAACAGCGAAAACCACTGAAATAACAGTCACAATCTGCAAAGCCTCACTTATAACAGCGAAAACCAGTGAAATAACTGTGGCAATCTGCACAACCTCACTAATAACAGCGAAAACCACTGAAATAACAGTCACAATCTGCAAAGCCTCACTAATAACAGCGAAAACCACTGAAATAACTGTGGCAATCTGCACAACCTCACTAATAACAGCGAAAACCACTAAAATAACAGTCACAATCTGCAAAGCCTCACTAATAACAGCGAAAACCACTGAAATAACTGTGGCAATATGCACAACCTCACTAATAACAGCGAAAACCACTAAAATAACAGTCACAATCTGCAAAGCCTCACTTATAACAGCGAAAACCAGTGAAATAACTGTGGCAATCTGCACAACCTCACTAATAACAGCGAAAACCACTGAAATAACAGTCACAATCTGCAAAGCCTCACTTATAACAGCGAAAACCAGTGAAATAACTGTGGCAATCTGCACAACCTCACTAATAACAGCGAAAACCACTGAAATAACAGTCACAATCTGCAAAGCCTCACTAATAACAGCGAAAACCACTGAAATAACAGTCACAATCTGCAAAGCCTCACTAATAACAGCGAAAACCACTGAAATAACTGTGGCAATCTGCACAACCTCACTAATAACAGCGAAAACCACTAAAATAACAGTCACAATCTGCAAAGCCTCACTAATAACAGCGAAAACCACTGAAATAACTGTGGCAATCTGCACAACCTCACTAATAACAGCGAAAACCACTGAAATAACAGTCACAATCTGCAAAGCCTCACTAATAACAGCGAAAACCACTGAAATAACTGTGGCAATCTGCACAACCTCACTAATAACAGCGAAAACCACTAAAATAACAGTCACAATCTGCAAAGCCTCACTAATAACAGCGAAAACCACTGAAATAACTGTGGCAATCTGCACAACCTCACTAATAACAGCGAAAACCACTAAAATAACAGTCACAATCTGCAAAGCCTCACTAATAACAGCGAAAACCACTGAAATAACTGTGGCAATCTGCACAACCTCACTAATAACAGCGAAAACCACTGAAATAACAGTCACAATCTGCAAAGCCTCACTAATAACAGCGAAAACCACTGAAATAACAGTCACAATCTGCAAAGCCTCACTAATAACAGCGAAAACCACTGAAATAACTGTGGCAATCTGCACAACCTCACTAATAACAGCGAAAACCACTGAAATAACAGTCACAATCTGCAAAGCCTCACTTATAACAGCGAAAACCAGTGAAATAACTGTGGCAATCTGCACAACCTCACTAATAACAGCGAAAACCACTGAAATAACAGTCACAATCTGCAAAGCCTCACTAATAACAGCGAAAACCACTGAAATAACTGTGGCAATCTGCACAACCTCACTAATAACAGCGAAAACCACTGAAATAACAGTCACAATCTGCAAAGCCTCACTTATAACAGCGAAAACCAGTGAAATAACTGTGGCAATCTGCACAACCTCACTAATAACAGCGAAAACCACTGAAATAACAGTCACAATCTGCAAAGCTCACTAATAACAGCGAAAACCACTGAAATAACTGTGGCAATCTGCACAACCTCACTAATAACAGCGAAAACCACTGAAATAACAGTCACAATCTGCAAAGCCTCACTAATAACAGCGAAAACCACTGAAATAACTGTGGCAATCTGCACAACCTCACTAATAACAGCGAAAACCACTAAAATAACAGTCACAATCTGCAAAGCCTCACTTATAACAGCGAAAACCAGTGAAATAACTGTGGCAATCTGCACAACCTCACTAATAACAGCGAAAACCACTGAAATAACAGTCACAATCTGCAAAGCCTCACTAATAACAGCGAAAACCACTGAAATAACTGTGGCAATCTGCACAACCTCACTAATAACAGCGAAAACCACTGAAATAACAGTCACAATCTGCAAAGCCTCACTAATAACAGCGAAAACCACTGAAATAACAGTCACAATCTGCAAAGCCTCACTAATAACAGCGAAAACCACTGAAATAACTGTGGCAATCTGCACAACCTCACTAATAACAGCGAAAACCACTGAAATAACAGTCACAATCTGCAAAGCCTCACTAATAACAGCGAAAACCACTGAAATAACTGTGGCAATCTGCACAACCTCACTAATAACAGCGAAAACCACTGAAATAACAGTCACAATCTGCAAAGCCTCACTAATAACAGCGAAAACCACTGAAATAACTGTGGCAATCTGCACAACCTCACTAATAACAGCGAAAACCACTGAAATAACAGTCACAATCTGCAAAGCCTCACTAATAACAGCGAAAACCACTGAAATAACTGTGGCAATCTGCACAACCTCACTAATAACAGCGAAAACCACTGAAATAACAGTCACAATCTGCAAAGCCTCACTAATAACAGCGAAAACCACTGAAATAACTGTGGCAATCTGCACAACCTCACTAATAACAGCGAAAACCACTGAAATAACAGTCACAATCTGCAAAGCCTCACTAATAACAGCGAAAACCACTGAAATAACTGTGGCAATCTGCACAACCTCACTAATAACAGCGAAAACCACTGAAATAACAGTCACAATCTGCAAAGCCTCACTTATAACAGCGAAAACCACTGAAATAACTGTGGCAATCTGCACAACCTCACTAATAACAGCGAAAACCACTGAAATAACAGTCACAATCTGCAAAGCCTCACTTATAACAGCGAAAACCACTGAAATAACTGTGGCAATCTGCACAACCTCACTAATAACAGCGAAAACCACTGAAATAACAGTCACAATCTGCAAAGCCTCACTAATAACAGCGAAAACCACTGAAATAACTGTGGCAATCTGCACAACCTCACTAATAACAGCGAAAACCACTGAAAATAACAGTCACAATCTGCAAAGCCTCACTAATAACAGCGAAAACCACTGAAATAACTGTGGCAATCTGCACAACCTCACTAATAACAGCGAAAACCACTGAAATAACAGTCACAATCTGCAAAGCCTCACTTATAACAGCGAAAACCAGCTGAAATAACTGTGGCAATCTGCACAACCTCACTAATAACAGCGAAAACCACTGAAATAACAGTCACAATCTGCAAAGCCTCACTAATAACAGCGAAAACCACTGAAATAACAGTCACAATCTGCAAAGCCTCACTAATAACAGCGAAAACCACTGAAATAACTGTGCAATCTGCACAACCTCACTAATAACAGCGAAAACCACTGAAAATAACAGTCACAATCTGCAAAGCCTCACTAATAACAGCGAAAACCACTGAAATAACTGTGGCAATCTGCACAACCTCACTAATAACAGCGAAAACCACTGAAATAACAGTCACAATCTGCAAAGCCTCACTAATAACAGCGAAAACCACTGAAATAACTGTGGCAATCTGCACAACCTCACTAATAACAGCGAAAACCACTAAAATAACAGTCACAATCTGCAAAGCCTCACTAATAACAGCGAAAACCACTGAAATAACTGTGGCAATCTGCACAACCTCACTAATAACAGCGAAAACCACTGAAAATAACAGTCACAATCTGCAAAGCCTCACTAATAACAGCGAAAACCACTGAAATAACTGTGGCAATCTGCACAACCTCACTAATAACAGCGAAAACCACTGAAATAACAGTCACAATCT
>CAXASF010000042.1:80000-82500 GCA_963971475.1 Chrysops caecutiens | reverse complement strand
CCATATCTCCGCTCCATAGAGCATGATAGATTGTGCTACGTTCATTAATACCCGCCTTTTATTCGGTGAAGGTTCATTAACATTGCTCATGAGGCGGCTTAGATATTCTGTCACTTTTGTTGCTTTTTGTGCCACCCTTAGTATGTGTTGTCCGAACGTGAGTCTTGTGTCCAGTGTTATCCCCAAGTATTTAATCGCTGGACTAGTTAGAATTTCGTCTGTGACTACTTGCATTGGGATAATCGTGGGAATTCTTTTACTGGTGATCATCAATATCTCTGTTTTGTTTGCTGCTAACTCTATACCATGGTCGCTCATCCATCCCGTCACTCTTCTCAGCACTTGGTTAAGCTTCCACTGAGCTTGCTCTGCATTACGAGCCAGTATAATGGCAACTAGATCATCAGCATATGCTACAAGGTGAGCATCCTCTGGAAGGTGCATTTTTAGTATTCCGTCGTAAACGATGTTCCAGATGTCTGGGCCTAAGATCGAACCTTGTGCAGCCCCAGCGGTAACCTCGCGACGGCACTCGCATTTGGATGTGTCGTAGACAAGTATCCGATCCCTCAGGTAATCCTGCAATATTCTAAGTAAATACGCCGGTATCTTGAACGTTGATTTTAGCTCGGCCAGTATGTCTTCCCACTTGACTGAATTGAAGGCGTTTCGGACATCCAGGGTCGCCACTACCGCTATTTTTCGGGAATGATGATTCCCTGTTCGAGTTTCTTCTACATAACGTAGGACCGTCTGTACTGCGTCAATTGTTGATCTGCCTTTTCTGAATCCGTATTGTTTTCCTGATAAACCTCCATTTCATTGGATGGCCGATTGCAGGCGTGGTTGGAGCAGTTTCTCCATGAGCTTTCCAGCCGTGTCCAGCATACATAGCGGGCGGTAGTTCGAAGGTGAGCTAGGTTGTCCTTTTCCTTTGTCGAGTAAAATGAGACGTTGTATTTTCCATCTTTTGTCAAACGTACCTTCTGCTAAACATGCGTTGTACATGTTCAACAGGAGGGAAGGGCATCTTTGTACTGCGATTTTAAGTATTTCAGCAGGTATGCCATCTGGACCGGGGGCCTTGTTAGGTTTGAGTGATGCGGCTGCTGTCTCTAGTTCACTTGCACTGAAAAGTGGTATTTCGTTCTCTGGTACGTCTTCAATTGTATCGGGTGTTCTCACTGGATGGGTTAGAAATAATGGCTCTTTGCGCTAGTCGTCGTTTCTTTAGGCAGACTTTCCGTAGCTCAGCTATTTCGTCATTCCACCAGTAGGGCGCTTTTCTTGCATTCCGAGGTGATCCGTTACGGGGCATTGAGGCATTGCAAGCGTCATGTAACAGACGCATAGTTGCATCAACAACTTGTCCCGCGTCTCTCAAAGTCATTTGCGATAAATTTTCTTCGGCTCTGTAGAGTTCCCTGAGTAACACCGTTTGGTTAAGTTTCCTAACATTCCATCTTTTTCGTCTTTTGTTTTCCCTTACGGCTTGTCTTTCTTGGCTCTTCGTTTTGACTTCCATCACGATGTACTGGTGATCGCTGCCGGTGTAGTCCTCAATCACCTTCAAATTTGCCAAGGGGTGTCCTACATGCTCGGTCGTTAAAGTGATGTCCGGGATTGTTTCCGTGTAGCCTGGGCGCCTGAAGGTTGAGACGGAGCCTATGTTCTGCACCGTGAGGCAAAGTCTGGCTGCCATTTGAAGGATATATTTACCCCTGCTGTCGGTCGTTGGTGATCCCCATGCGGTTGATTTAGCATTAAAGTCTCCAGCCACAATGATATCTTTGTCTAGTTCTCGGAGGGTGTCTTCAAGTTCGTCAATTTTTTCACGAAAACTTGCCATGCTTTCATTTGGGGTGAGGTAGCAGCTAACGATGGTAAGTCGTGAGAATTTTATCCATGCAAAGTCGTTGTGGCTTCCATGCTATATTATTGGAAATTTAACGATGTCCGGGATCCATATTGCTGCGGTGTCTAATTTGTCTGGGAACCATCCAAGAGTGTCCATGTTTTTATACTGCTCGCTTATGATCACCGCTGAAGCTGCGTATTCCAGTGTGAGCTGAGCCAGTATTTGATCGGCGGTTTTGCTTCTGTTCAAATTGCCCTGGAGAATTTTCATCATCGTTTGTATTCTCTTGCATTTTCTAGGGCTATTTTATATGCCTGGCACCTTCCGGACCCCATTATGTGAATCCACTGTGCTCCTTCATCTTTCAGGCCAGCACACAGTACGCATTTCAGTGGTGCTTTTAAGCAATTTCGCGCCTTGTGGTCTGTTTTCCCACATTTATAACACATGCTACTGCGGTCCGGCCCATCGCAATTTCTTGATATGTGCCCATATCCAAGGCACCTAAAGCATCTGGTAACAGTGAGTCGCCTCCTGATGCGGCAGACCACCCAACCAATTTTCATTTTTCCTGTAGCTAGGAGCTTGTCTGCGTGTTCATTTTTAAGTTCCACAAGTGCCATTTTCTGTCCCCTAGTGTTT
>CAXASF010000042.1:62500-70000 GCA_963971475.1 Chrysops caecutiens | reverse complement strand
AGCAGCCGCAACAGGACGTCGCCAGCCCGATGCAACAACCAACCCAACCCAACTTTTACATGCCCGCACAACGGCCGCAGCAACCGTTTGTTATCAAGCAGGAGTACCATCAGAGAGGTCCTCAGAACTACAGGAATGGGGGTCAGCAGTACCAGCAAACACGCAGAAATAGTTTCCAACCGGCTGGGAATAACTATCGAAGTGGGAATCAGGGGAGTCCACGAGGCAGACCGGGTCGCCGACAGATAAGATGCCATTTCTGCAACCGCGAGGGACATGTAATGGCAGAGTGTCGCACAAAACAAATGACACCGTTCTGCATAAGTTGCAAGGCCTATGGTCACACAGCACAAAACTGCAACTCGCACGGTAGGAACCAAACAAATCCAGGTCCAAATGGATATAGGGGTCGCCAGGTGAATCACACCACGGCAAACGATACGGAAGAAAAGTGTAACTTCTGTCTGGCGCTTGGACATACGGAAGGCAGATGTTATTTGAAGGAGAGATGGGAACGATTACAGCTGGAAAAACAAACCATAAACAGGTCCTCGGAAAACTGCGAGGGGGCGACTGGACACACCGCGAGTCGCCACTAACAGATAAAGAAAGGCGGTGTGGATCGTGTCCAGAAATACCTATAGTAAGCCTACCCCTAAATGTGTCACAAAGAAGTAGAAATTTGTTCATAATAGACACGGGAGCAGAAATAAGTCTCATAAAAGAAGAAGAAATTAATGAAGAAAGGAAACAAGATATAAATAGGAAAGAAATTATCCGACTCAACACCATATCAGGGGAAATTTCATCAAAGGGAACTATAACAGGACACATAACGTTAGATAAGATTTATCCATGCAAGTTTCATATCATTGAAACTGTCAACCATGGGAACATAACAGGATTACTAGGTAACGATTTCCTGTCTAAACATTGCAATATTGAGGGCCCCGCACAGCAGCTCGTATTCCCACCCACAAGCAATGGCAGAGGAACAACCATAAAATTCGAAGAAAACCGCAACCAACACGGGAATGACGTACACTTTGTGGACGTAATAGCTGCTGGTGGAACAAGCCTTGAGCGTAGTCACACCAGGGAGGAAAACACTCGAAATGACCAAAGTAGCACTGTTATGGGGAGTGGAGAGAAACCTGAAACACTGGGTAAAGACAACGCTGGCCAGTCAGAAGAAATGCGACAGACGAAGGAATCGGGAAGCAGCACCACCGCCAGGCAAAGCTGTCCGAAAATATGTGGAAGCACAGGGGAAGTAATGCCTACAGCGGAAATACTGAGTGACTTGGAACGACTCTTCGAGATAGGTACTAAGCATGAAAACTACGAGAGTACGATGCGTACCAGGAGGAGAAGTCTCAGTCCATCCCATACTCACACCAAGGTGGAGGACGAGGGAAATCAAGAAGAAAGTGGGTCAAATGAGGAAGTCGTAACCACCGATGCCAGAAATATCATAGTACCAGCAAGAACGGTGAAATGTGTGGAAATGACCACAGAAAGAGAAGGGGAATACCTAACCGAGGGGGAAGAGATAATACCGGGAGTATATGTTAGCAATGCACTCGTGCAAGCAAGAAACGGGAAAGTAAAATTGAGCGTGCTAAACGTTAACAATCACCAAGTAAAAATTAATAATGTGATAGTAAAACTGAGGCATTACGAAGAAACGACAGCACGGAAAAAAAAGAGTGAAGACGCTGATCAGAAACTTGTTTACTGTACAAAGGCCGAGGAATCAGAGCAAGAAAAAAGGGAGACTCGAATTAGGAAATACATAAGTATGGAAAAGGACCTGAATACCGAAGAAAGGAGGGAAATAAATAAGCTAATCAAAGAGTTTCAAGATGTATTCCATTTACCAGGAGAGAAACTAGGGCACACGATTACCGTACAGCACGAAGTCCGAATACAACCCGGAAAACAGCCGATCAAGTGTAAAATGTATCGACTGCCAGAAACACAGAGGGATATAATAACAGAGGAGATACAAAGATTACTCGATGAGGATATAGTAGAGCCAAGCTGGAGTGAATGGAACGCACCACTGCTAGTAGTCCCTAAAAAACCGGGACCTGATGGAAAGAAACGATGGCGAATAGTGGTCGACTATAGGAAATTGAACGAAGTAACCGAGGGGGATGCATACCCACTGCCCAGGATTGAAGACATCCTGGACCAGTTAGGGAATTCCCGATATTTTTCGGTACTCGACCTCGCCAGCGGCTATCATCAGATAGCGATGAAACCAGAAGACCGGGATAAAACTGCGTTCAGCACGCCCTACGGGCATTACGCCTTTAAACGAATGCCTTTTGGGCTTAAAGGAGCTCCAGCAACGTTCCAGCGGCTCATGAACCACGTGTTGACTGGGTTACAAGGACTGCAGTGTTTTGTATACCTGGATGACATAGTCGTGTACGGTAGAAACTTAGCAGACCATCAAACAAAATTGCGGGCGATATTACAGCGGTTGAGAACACACAACCTCAAATTGAACGTGGAAAAATGTAACTTCCTCAAGAAAGAGATTATATATCTTGGCCACAAATGTACGACGGAAGGAGTGGAGCCGGACCCGAGTTTAGTGGACAGCGTCAGAAATTTCCCGACGCCCAAAACCGTCCGCCAAGTGCAGTCGTTTCTAGGGCTAGCAAACTACTACAGGCGATTCATATCGGACTTCTCAAAAATAGCAGCACCTATCAACAAACTCCTAAGGAAGGACGTGAAATTCATTTGGGATGAGAGTTGCGTAAAAGCGTTCGAACACCTCAAGGAAAAATTGATAAGTCCACCGGTACTCAGGTACCCAAATTTCAAAGAGCCGTTCAAGCTATATACGGACGCCAGTGGGGGGGCGCTCGGAGCTGTACTGGCACAGGGACCACTCACCGAGGAAAAACCAATAGCCTACGCGAGTAGAACCCTAAATGCGGCCGAACGAAATTACTCCACTATAGAGCGAGAACTACTGGCAATAGTGTGGGCCGTAAAGACTTTCAGGTGTTACCTGTATGGACGACCATTCAAAGTCTTTACCGACCATAAACCACTAAAAGGGGCGATACGAATAAAAGACCCCACAAGTAGGATATTGCGATTATGGCACAAAGTGTCCGATTACACGTTCGAAATAGAATACAAGGAGGGTCGCAAAAACAATAACGCAGACGCTTTGAGTAGAATCCCCTACGACGTGTTAGTGACCACACGAAGACAGGCGAGAGAACAAAGGGAACAATTGGGAGAAGAAAAAGGGGAGGAGCCAGTAACGAATGACCAGAATGAGCTTGTATCACTAAACAGAGCACCGGAACCGGAAAAAGAAAAACCACATATCAGAACGCTAACGGATCCTCAGGATATAGAAACAATATTACGAGACTGTCACGATGCACCGCTAGGAGGCCATCAGGGAGTATTTAAGACCTACCATCGTTTAAAACGAGAATTTAGTTGGAAGGGGATGTTGAAAGATATCAAAAAATACATAAGAAAATGCAAGAAATGCCAGCTAAACAAATTGAGTAGAGAACATAGGGAACCGATGATTATAACGGATACCGCCCAGCAACCGTTTGACAAGGTCTATATGGATTTAGTAGGGCCGTTACCTGAGACACCCCGCGGAAATAAATACATATTAAGTTTTGAAGACGACCTCACCCGATTCATGGATGTGGTACCATTACCAAACATGGAGGCGAAGACAGTAGCACAAGCGTTCGTGGAGGAAATTATAAGCCGGTATAGGATCCCAAAAAAACTTATTACCGATCAAGGGGCTAACTTCACTTCTGAGATGTTCAGAGAAGTATGTAAACTGTTCCGAATACGGAAACTGGAAACAACACCATATCACCCACAAGCCAACGGTGCATTAGAAAGATCCCACAGGCCACTGGTAGAATATCTACGAAATTTCGTGGACGACAACCAAACGGATTGGGATGAGCACTTGCGGGCAGCCATGTTCGTCAGAAATAACAGCATGCATGCCACCACGAAGCTAACTCCCATGGATTGTCTCTACGGGTTCTCTGCAACATTGCCGAACAACTTAAAGACAGAGCCACAGCCGGTGTACGACCATGAAAACTATTATTTACACCTAAGAAACAAGCTCCAAAGAGCCTATCAAACAGCCCGGAAGAACCTCGAAGAGGGTAAACTCCAGTCGAAGGAGTACTACGATCAAAAGACCAACCCGCTGAAAATCCACCTAGGGGACCAGGTACTACTGAAAAACACGGCTCGAAAGAATAAGTTGATACAACACTGGGTAGGACCATACAAAGTGGTAGCCATAAATAGTCCGGTTAACAGTACGATAATGATAGGCAAACGCAAACGGCGCGTTCATAACAACCGGTTAAAATTGTTTCACTAAAAATGCCTCTGTCTTTCCAGACATGTTCATCCTACTCACTCTACTAACATTGGGAGCCACAACTCAACCAGCACCGGTCGAGATACATCCGATTACTCGTAAAGGGGTAGTGTTCGAGCCTCTCAGAAAAGTGCAGATTTATCGCGACCATTGGACCATTGTAACCCGTTTACCAACACCAACGTGGGAACTACACCTCAAATACCTAGCAGAATGTGAAACCGCGATCCACCACCTTTGTGACAACACGGGCCTCCTAGTCGGGGAGGAGTATTGCCATCACTGGCAAATTGAAATTAGAAAACGAACGAAACAAATACGCGAGCTTATGGACAAGGCAGATTATACGCTGACAGCGCACGAGCGAACCAAGCGAGGACTGATAAATTTAGGGGGAAAAATAATAAAAGGCATCTTCGGAACTATGGATAGCGAAGACTCGGAACATATACACCAGAAATTAGCAGAGTTGGAAGAGAACACAAAAACCACTCTGGACTTGGCGAAACAACAGGTGACCGTTATGAAAACCACCCTAAAGGCTATGAGTAAAGCCAACGAAGAGATGGCGATAAGACAAAACAAGTTGACACGAAAGGTCGAGCTTTTCAACGCCAAGATAGGGGAAATAAACAAGCATTCCGACCAACTCCACGTAATGCAGGTACGCCTAGACCTCAACGAGGTAATACTATATATGATGGCGGAACTACAGCAAATGTATTTAGAGATAACGGACTTGTTTATAGTCATGGAAGCACTCAACCGACGAGAACTCAGCCCATTGCTACTTCCAACCAGACAAATTCTGGAAGTCTACGCCAAGGCCCTTGAAAGCCAACAGGGAAGAAAAACAACCATGGACCAGATCACGCTACAGAAGATCGCTAGCGTAGATTACGAACAAAGCCCGGGAGGCACCCTCATACAGATCCAACTACCATTACTGGAAGGTCAATTATATACCTTGAACAGGGTATACACAACACCGATAGATTCGGGGCACAACTCCTACTACTTGTATGACATTGGGACCACATATTTCTTAAACACCAGTAGGTCCCAACAGAACTTCGGATTAACGGAATTAGACTATCAAAGTCGATGCATTCAAGTGAATACGACCTACAGCGTTTGTCATCAGGGCGATCCAATTCTAGCTAAACCAACACGCACCGATTGTACATCAGCATTGTTCCGAGCTACTGACCAAATACCGACTGGTTGTCAGATACGCGTGTTGAACACCGCGGGACCCAAACTAATCCCTATGCATCAAGATAACGCTTGGCTTTACTGGGTACAACAATCGACACCACTCATAAGCCAATGTGAAAGTCAAGAACAAATCTATCAACTAACTGGTTTGGGCATAGTAGAGTTGAAGAATAAATGTGTCTACCATTTAGCTGAATACACGCTACCATACCGAATTACGGAAATACAACCACTAAATATGCACCACCCCGGAGAAATTCTACCGCCGGGCGTAGACTTTTCCAAATACCAGATACCGATCAAAAAACGGAAAACGGAAGCGCGGATGGAAATTTTGCATCCAGTAGCAGTAAATGACCATTTCAAAGGCATTAGTGAGACGCTAGACGACTTGGACACGAAAATCACGGAAAGCCAACAAAACCGGCACCAAAAAATCCAGTTACACACAACAACTGGGGCAACGGTAGGACTTCTAATGGTCATCTCCATTAGTATCGTGATAAGAATCTACGGAAGATACAGGAATAAAAACACTAGCCGCCAGCCGCCACCACAACCCTCGCGACCCAGCCCCCGGCGAGTGCAAATTGTATCAATGCCGATAACGATCCCCAGAAGAGATCAAATCCTTGCGGAAAATGAAAAGGATGACTCATCCAACCCAGTAACCAACCCAGCGGAAAATCAGACACACCCTCGAGAACCCTAACCACGACGATAGGATACTCAAAAGAAAAACTAAGCCCTAAGACCAATAGCAATAGCAATAAAAGAAAGAAAAAAAAAAAAAAAATATATAATAATAATAAGCAACCTAACCGAATATACCAGAAAAAAAAAATGAGAATGAAAAAAAAAAAAACTTAACTAACGCCTTAATCACTAATTACCAGGGTCCCACGATGTCCGGAAATAACCGACGAGCAGGACGGGTAGACGGAAAGGAGGCGACGACCATCGTAATCAACACCAATAACTATCATAACAGCGGAAGTAATTCCATACACATAAAGTGGTTTGGGGCATCAAAAGACATAACCATCAAAATAGGTAACATGATTCTGTCCATCGAGGAAGATATCAAACGTCAATCTACAAGAAACAAAGGAATCCAGACAACTATGGTAGAAAATCATGAAAACCTAAAAGTCGTGGAAGACCTGACCCCCAAAGTTGAGGTAGATGAGCTGGGACTGACTCCCTCCAGCTGGGATGACGTACCTCGGGAGGCCGATGAATTGTATCACCACTTGAAGTTAGACAAAACACCGGCCAAACAACATGGTCCAGACCAAGTTTTGAAAGCGGAAATTGCTAAAATGAGAAAAAAGTTAGCAAGAGAAACACTAGTCGGAGAACCACTAACATTACCAGTACGGAAAAACTCAGATTTATGGGAAAAACCAACCTACCCATATTCAGCAGGAAGGCCGAGAAGGACATCAGACGACCCGGACCAGTATTTGTCGGAATCAGCCACCAAGAAACACGACATCCTCAACACTAAAAGAGATAAAAAGGTAGATTTAAGCAAATACTTAAAAAATTGTAAACATTTGTAGTTATAAACAGAACATTTGTAAAAAGCCGATATGGTTAAAAGTAGATTTAAATAAAAGAATCGAACAGAGAGTAATAAAAAAAAAATTTTTGTAAACATTTGCTAAAGCAATAAGAACATGATGTAAGAAAAATGTAATGGAAAACACGAATAAACATAATTGTAACAGAAATATGTGAGGAAAATAAATGAAATGGTAAATAAAGGTCGCATGACCACAAGAAACTTAAGAGAAATGTAATAGATAATACGTAAAACGAATAGGTTAAATTAGATTAGTTTTGGGAGTTAGGGAAATAAAACGACA
>CAXASF010000042.1:50000-52500 GCA_963971475.1 Chrysops caecutiens | reverse complement strand
ACCGACCTCGGCTTCAATCCCTTCTCTTCGCTGCGCCCATCGTTCACAGTAAAACAGCGTGTGCTCTGCGTCGTCTTTTTCCACCCCGCAGTACTGGCATTCTGGTGAATCAGCCCTGCCCATGTTATGTAGGTATGATCTAAAACACCCATGACCGCTGAGGAACTGCGTCATGTAGTACGACACTTCTCCATGCGCGCGTCCCACCCATGGTTCAATCTGCGGGATAAGTCGGGCCGTCCATCTGCCTCTAGACTCGGTGCTCCATAAGTCTTGCCATTTTCTCAAGGTGTGGGCTCTCTCTTCTGTACTTGCCAGGGCTCTTCCCACCTCGCTTTTCCTTCTATAGATCGCCTTTCGCTCTAATGCTAGTAGACCAACGGGTATGACTCCAGCAATGACAAGGACTGCCGGCTCAGAGACTGTGCGGTAAGCACAAGTTACTCTAAGAGCCCCCCTCCTTTGTACGGAGGCCAGGCGCTTCCTGTAGCGCTCGATTTTCATTCTGGCGCCCCATATCTCAGCGCCGTATAGAAGTATGGACTGCACCGTGCTCATCAATAGTCGCCGTTTCGCCGGCATTGGCCCATGGGTGTTAGCCATTATCCTGCTCAAATATGTTGTTATTAACGCCGCCTTGTCTGCCGTCCGCCGAATGTGTTCTCCGAACGTGAGCTTAGTGTCTATTGTCACCCCCAGATACTTAGCGGCAGGCTTTGTCTGCATATGCTCATCTCCCACTACAATGGGCAGAGCCTTCTCGATCCTCCTTTTCGTGAGGATTACGATTTCCGTCTTGGCTGCAGCTAACGAAAGTCCATGCTCGCTCATCCAGCTGTTCACCCTCCGCATGACTTGGTTGAGTTTAAGTTGCGCCAACTCGTAGGTGCGCGCAGCAATCAACGCTACGACATCGTCCGCGTAGCCAACCAAGCGCATCTCTTCTGGCATCTCTAGTCGCAAGAGGCTATCGTAGGAAATATTCCACAGATCCGGGCCGAGAATAGTCCCTTGCGCCGCCCTCGCTGTTATAGTCTTTCTGCGGATGCCTTCCACAGTCTCATACTCCAGCGCTCGATCACTCAGATAGTCCTTCATCATACGGAGTAGGTATCCCGGCACTTGGAAAGTTTTCTCCAACGCATCGAGAATGTCGCACCACCTTGCCGAGTTGAATGCATTCTTAACATCTAGTGTCACTAATAAGACCATTCGGCGTGAATGGTGATTACCCCTCTCAGCTCTATGAACCGCTTCAACGACTTCATTTATCGCATCAATAGTGCACCGTCCCCGGCGGAAGCCATATTGACGTTCGCATAGGTCCCCTGCTGTCCGGATTGCCGATAATAGACGGGGCTGCAGCAGTTTTTCAAGGACTTTACCCGCGGTGTCTAGCATGCATAGTGGGCGGTACGATGATGGTGCCAGTACATCTCCTTTGCCCTTGTTAATCAGCACAAGTCTTCCTATCTTCCAGGGGGAATAAAACAGTCCTGCCTTCAAACACGTGTTGTACATTCCCAGCAGGATTTCGGGGCACGCCCCGAGCGCCTTCTTTAGCGCTTCGCTGGGAATTCCGTCTGGTCCTGGGGCTTTCCCGTTGCGGAGGGAATTTATTGCTACCATCAGCTCCTCCTTGGTAAACAAAGGTATGTTTCCGACGTCTTCCACTTCTCTCTCTCTGATTGGGTGCGTCGGGAAGAGCGCGTTCACGATATGGGCCATGACTTCTGCCTCCATGGTGGGTCTTGGTGCCATCGCTCCCAGTTTCTTAGTCACAATCTTGTACCCAAGTCCCCAGGGGTCCGCATTTACTTCCTCCGCCAGCCTCCGCCATTGTGCTACCTTGCTGCGCCTTATGGTGGATCGTAGAACCTTCTTAGCGGTTTTGTACTCGAGGGAGAGGGCACTTGCCTCCCCCCGGTTCTTGGCCCTTTGCGCTTTCCGTCTCACGCCCAGGCAAGTTCTCCGTAGTTCAGCTATTTCGGTCGTCCACCAGTACACGGGGCGTTTGCTATGCCTGGGTCTCCTGCGTGGCATCGCCGCTTCGCATGCCCTATGAAGAAGGTTCATGGAATCCTTAACGGCTTTCTCCGCCAGCGACCTGTCCTCTGTCGTATGTGGATGTTTCACACTGGCCAGGCCCGCGAGGAGTACCGTTTTGAACTTATCTTCGTCAAAGCTTCGCACATTCCACAGTCTTTTACCACTCAGCCCGGCCGTCGGTGCTACATGGCCATCATAAACTCTGAACGTGATGTATTGATGGTCACTTCCTGTGTATTCCTCGAGCACTCTCCATTCTTTTACTGCTGCTACCATTCCCTCTGAAGCAAGTGAGATATCAGGAATGGTTCCTCTATATCCGGGGCGGCGAAAAGTTGGAGTGTTACCGACATTCAATATGGCGAGACCTGTTCGGGCAACCATTTCCAATAGATATCTGCCCCGCGAATCCGTCTCGGGCATGCCCCACTCTACGCCTCTTGCGTTGAAA
>CAXASF010000042.1:20000-40000 GCA_963971475.1 Chrysops caecutiens | reverse complement strand
TAATAATAATAATAATAATAATAATAATAATAATAATAATAATAATAATAATAATAATAATAATAATAATAATAATAATAATAATAATAATAATAATAATAATAATAATAATAATAATAATAATAATAATAATAATAATAATAATAATAATAATAATAATAATAATAATAATAATAATAATAATAATAATAATAATAATAATAATAATAATAATAATAATAATAATAATAATAATAATAATAATAATAATAATAATAATAATAATAATAATAATAATAATAATAATAATAATAATAATAATAATAATAATAATAATAATAATAATAATAATAATAATAATAATAATAATAATAATAATAATAATAATAATAATAATAATAATAATAATAATAATAATAATAATAATAATAATAATAATAATAATAATAATAATAATAATAATAATAATAATAATAATAATAATAATAATAATAATAATAATAATAATAATAATAATAATAATAATAATAATAATAATAATAATAATAATAATAATAATAATAATAATAATAATAATAATAATAATAATAATAATAATAATAATAATAATAATAATAATAATAATAATAATAATAATAATAATAATAATAATAATAATAATAATAATAATAATAATAATAATAATAATAATAATAATAATAATAATAATAATAATAATAATAATAATAATAATAATAATAATAATAATAATAATAATAATAATAATAATAATAATAATAATAATAATAATAATAATAATAATAATAATAATAATAATAATAATAATAATAATAATAATAATAATAATAATAATAATAATAATAATAATAATAATAATAATAATAATAATAATAATAATAATAATAATAATAATAATAATAATAATAATAATAATAATAATAATAATAATAATAATAATAATAATAATAATAATAATAATAATAATAATAATAATAATAATAATAATAATAATAATAATAATAATAATAATAATAATAATAATAATAATAATAATAATAATAATAATAATAATAATAATAATAATAATAATAATAATAATAATAATAATAATAATAATAATAATAATAATAATAATAATAATAATAATAATAATAATAATAATAATAATAATAATAATAATAATAATAATAATAATAATAATAATAATAATAATAATAATAATAATAATAATAATAATAATAATAATAATAATAATAATAATAATAATAATAATAATAATAATAATAATAATAATAATAATAATAATAATAATAATAATAATAATAATAATAATAATAATAATAATAATAATAATAATAATAATAATAATAATAATAATAATAATAATAATAATAATAATAATAATAATAATAATAATAATAATAATAATAATAATAATAATAATAATAATAATAATAATAATAATAATAATAATAATAATAATAATAATAATAATAATAATAATAATAATAATAATAATAATAATAATAATAATAATAATAATAATAATAATAATAATAATAATAATAATAATAATAATAATAATAATAATAATAATAATAATAATAATAATAATAATAATAATAATAATAATAATAATAATAATAATAATAATAATAATAATAATAATAATAATAATAATAATAATAATAATAATAATAATAATAATAATAATAATAATAATAATAATAATAATAATAATAATAATAATAATAATAATAATAATAATAATAATAATAATAATAATAATAATAATAATAATAATAATAATAATAATAATAATAATAATAATAATAATAATAATAATAATAATAATAATAATAATAATAATAATAATAATAATAATAATAATAATAATAATAATAATAATAATAATAATAATAATAATAATAATAATAATAATAATAATAATAATAATAATAATAATAATAATAATAATAATAATAATAATAATAATAATAATAATAATAATAATAATAATAATAATAATAATAATAATAATAATAATAATAATAATAATAATAATAATAATAATAATAATAATAATAATAATAATAATAATAATAATAATAATAATAATAATAATAATAATAATAATAATAATAATAATAATAATAATAATAATAATAATAATAATAATAATAATAATAATAATAATAATAATAATAATAATAATAATAATAATAATAATAATAATAATAATAATAATAATAATAATAATAATAATAATAATAATAATAATAATAATAATAATAATAATAATAATAATAATAATAATAATAATAATAATAATAATAATAATAATAATAATAATAATAATAATAATAATAATAATAATAATAATAATAATAATAATAATAATAATAATAATAATAATAATAATAATAATAATAATAATAATAATAATAATAATAATAATAATAATAATAATAATAATAATAATAATAATAATAATAATAATAATAATAATAATAATAATAATAATAATAATAATAATAATAATAATAATAATAATAATAATAATAATAATAATAATAATAATAATAATAATAATAATAATAATAATAATAATAATAATAATAATAATAATAATAATAATAATAATAATAATAATAATAATAATAATAATAATAATAATAATAATAATAATAATAATAATAATAATAATAATAATAATAATAATAATAATAATAATAATAATAATAATAATAATAATAATAATAATAATAATAATAATAATAATAATAATAATAATAATAATAATAATAATAATAATAATAATAATAATAATAATAATAATAATAATAATAATAATAATAATAATAATAATAATAATAATAATAATAATAATAATAATAATAATAATAATAATAATAATAATAATAATAATAATAATAATAATAATAATAATAATAATAATAATAATAATAATAATAATAATAATAATAATAATAATAATAATAATAATAATAATAATAATAATAATAATAATAATAATAATAATAATAATAATAATAATAATAATAATAATAATAATAATAATAATAATAATAATAATAATAATAATAATAATAATAATAATAATAATAATAATAATAATAATAATAATAATAATAATAATAATAATAATAATAATAATAATAATAATAATAATAATAATAATAATAATAATAATAATAATAATAATAATAATAATAATAATAATAATAATAATAATAATAATAATAATAATAATAATAATAATAATAATAATAATAATAATAATAATAATAATAATAATAATAATAATAATAATAATAATAATAATAATAATAATAATAATAATAATAATAATAATAATAATAATAATAATAATAATAATAATAATAATAATAATAATAATAATAATAATAATAATAATAATAATAATAATAATAATAATAATAATAATAATAATAATAATAATAATAATAATAATAATAATAATAATAATAATAATAATAATAATAATAATAATAATAATAATAATAATAATAATAATAATAATAATAATAATAATAATAATAATAATAATAATAATAATAATAATAATAATAATAATAATAATAATAATAATAATAATAATAATAATAATAATAATAATAATAATAATAATAATAATAATAATAATAATAATAATAATAATAATAATAATAATAATAATAATAATAATAATAATAATAATAATAATAATAATAATAATAATAATAATAATAATAATAATAATAATAATAATAATAATAATAATAATAATAATAATAATAATAATAATAATAATAATAATAATAATAATAATAATAATAATAATAATAATAATAATAATAATAATAATAATAATAATAATAATAATAATAATAATAATAATAATAATAATAATAATAATAATAATAATAATAATAATAATAATAATAATAATAATAATAATAATAATAATAATAATAATAATAATAATAATAATAATAATAATAATAATAATAATAATAATAATAATAATAATAATAATAATAATAATAATAATAATAATAATAATAATAATAATAATAATAATAATAATAATAATAATAATAATAATAATAATAATAATAATAATAATAATAATAATAATAATAATAATAATAATAATAATAATAATAATAATAATAATAATAATAATAATAATAATAATAATAATAATAATAATAATAATAATAATAATAATAATAATAATAATAATAATAATAATAATAATAATAATAATAATAATAATAATAATAATAATAATAATAATAATAATAATAATAATAATAATAATAATAATAATAATAATAATAATAATAATAATAATAATAATAATAATAATAATAATAATAATAATAATAATAATAATAATAATAATAATAATAATAATAATAATAATAATAATAATAATAATAATAATAATAATAATAATAATAATAATAATAATAATAATAATAATAATAATAATAATAATAATAATAATAATAATAATAATAATAATAATAATAATAATAATAATAATAATAATAATAATAATAATAATAATAATAATAATAATAATAATAATAATAATAATAATAATAATAATAATAATAATAATAATAATAATAATAATAATAATAATAATAATAATAATAATAATAATAATAATAATAATAATAATAATAATAATAATAATAATAATAATAATAATAATAATAATAATAATAATAATAATAATAATAATAATAATAATAATAATAATAATAATAATAATAATAATAATAATAATAATAATAATAATAATAATAATAATAATAATAATAATAATAATAATAATAATAATAATAATAATAATAATAATAATAATAATAATAATAATAATAATAATAATAATAATAATAATAATAATAATAATAATAATAATAATAATAATAATAATAATAATAATAATAATAATAATAATAATAATAATAATAATAATAATAATAATAATAATAATAATAATAATAATAATAATAATAATAATAATAATAATAATAATAATAATAATAATAATAATAATAATAATAATAATAATAATAATAATAATAATAATAATAATAATAATAATAATAATAATAATAATAATAATAATAATAATAATAATAATAATAATAATAATAATAATAATAATAATAATAATAATAATAATAATAATAATAATAATAATAATAATAATAATAATAATAATAATAATAATAATAATAATAATAATAATAATAATAATAATAATAATAATAATAATAATAATAATAATAATAATAATAATAATAATAATAATAATAATAATAATAATAATAATAATAATAATAATAATAATAATAATAATAATAATAATAATAATAATAATAATAATAATAATAATAATAATAATAATAATAATAATAATAATAATAATAATAATAATAATAATAATAATAATAATAATAATAATAATAATAATAATAATAATAATAATAATAATAATAATAATAATAATAATAATAATAATAATAATAATAATAATAATAATAATAATAATAATAATAATAATAATAATAATAATAATAATAATAATAATAATAATAATAATAATAATAATAATAATAATAATAATAATAATAATAATAATAATAATAATAATAATAATAATAATAATAATAATAATAATAATAATAATAATAATAATAATAATAATAATAATAATAATAATAATAATAATAATAATAATAATAATAATAATAATAATAATAATAATAATAATAATAATAATAATAATAATAATAATAATAATAATAATAATAATAATAATAATAATAATAATAATAATAATAATAATAATAATAATAATAATAATAATAATAATAATAATAATAATAATAATAATAATAATAATAATAATAATAATAATAATAATAATAATAATAATAATAATAATAATAATAATAATAATAATAATAATAATAATAATAATAATAATAATAATAATAATAATAATAATAATAATAATAATAATAATAATAATAATAATAATAATAATAATAATAATAATAATAATAATAATAATAATAATAATAATAATAATAATAATAATAATAATAATAATAATAATAATAATAATAATAATAATAATAATAATAATAATAATAATAATAATAATAATAATAATAATAATAATAATAATAATAATAATAATAATAATAATAATAATAATAATAATAATAATAATAATAATAATAATAATAATAATAATAATAATAATAATAATAATAATAATAATAATAATAATAATAATAATAATAATAATAATAATAATAATAATAATAATAATAATAATAATAATAATAATAATAATAATAATAATAATAATAATAATAATAATAATAATAATAATAATAATAATAATAATAATAATAATAATAATAATAATAATAATAATAATAATAATAATAATAATAATAATAATAATAATAATAATAATAATAATAATAATAATAATAATAATAATAATAATAATAATAATAATAATAATAATAATAATAATAATAATAATAATAATAATAATAATAATAATAATAATAATAATAATAATAATAATAATAATAATAATAATAATAATAATAATAATAATAATAATAATAATAATAATAATAATAATAATAATAATAATAATAATAATAATAATAATAATAATAATAATAATAATAATAATAATAATAATAATAATAATAATAATAATAATAATAATAATAATAATAATAATAATAATAATAATAATAATAATAATAATAATAATAATAATAATAATAATAATAATAATAATAATAATAATAATAATAATAATAATAATAATAATAATAATAATAATAATAATAATAATAATAATAATAATAATAATAATAATAATAATAATAATAATAATAATAATAATAATAATAATAATAATAATAATAATAATAATAATAATAATAATAATAATAATAATAATAATAATAATAATAATAATAATAATAATAATAATAATAATAATAATAATAATAATAATAATAATAATAATAATAATAATAATAATAATAATAATAATAATAATAATAATAATAATAATAATAATAATAATAATAATAATAATAATAATAATAATAATAATAATAATAATAATAATAATAATAATAATAATAATAATAATAATAATAATAATAATAATAATAATAATAATAATAATAATAATAATAATAATAATAATAATAATAATAATAATAATAATAATAATAATAATAATAATAATAATAATAATAATAATAATAATAATAATAATAATAATAATAATAATAATAATAATAATAATAATAATAATAATAATAATAATAATAATAATAATAATAATAATAATAATAATAATAATAATAATAATAATAATAATAATAATAATAATAATAATAATAATAATAATAATAATAATAATAATAATAATAATAATAATAATAATAATAATAATAATAATAATAATAATAATAATAATAATAATAATAATAATAATAATAATAATAATAATAATAATAATAATAATAATAATAATAATAATAATAATAATAATAATAATAATAATAATAATAATAATAATAATAATAATAATAATAATAATAATAATAATAATAATAATAATAATAATAATAATAATAATAATAATAATAATAATAATAATAATAATAATAATAATAATAATAATAATAATAATAATAATAATAATAATAATAATAATAATAATAATAATAATAATAATAATAATAATAATAATAATAATAATAATAATAATAATAATAATAATAATAATAATAATAATAATAATAATAATAATAATAATAATAATAATAATAATAATAATAATAATAATAATAATAATAATAATAATAATAATAATAATAATAATAATAATAATAATAATAATAATAATAATAATAATAATAATAATAATAATAATAATAATAATAATAATAATAATAATAATAATAATAATAATAATAATAATAATAATAATAATAATAATAATAATAATAATAATAATAATAATAATAATAATAATAATAATAATAATAATAATAATAATAATAATAATAATAATAATAATAATAATAATAATAATAATAATAATAATAATAATAATAATAATAATAATAATAATAATAATAATAATAATAATAATAATAATAATAATAATAATAATAATAATAATAATAATAATAATAATAATAATAATAATAATAATAATAATAATAATAATAATAATAATAATAATAATAATAATAATAATAATAATAATAATAATAATAATAATAATAATAATAATAATAATAATAATAATAATAATAATAATAATAATAATAATAATAATAATAATAATAATAATAATAATAATAATAATAATAATAATAATAATAATAATAATAATAATAATAATAATAATAATAATAATAATAATAATAATAATAATAATAATAATAATAATAATAATAATAATAATAATAATAATAATAATAATAATAATAATAATAATAATAATAATAATAATAATAATAATAATAATAATAATAATAATAATAATAATAATAATAATAATAATAATAATAATAATAATAATAATAATAATAATAATAATAATAATAATAATAATAATAATAATAATAATAATAATAATAATAATAATAATAATAATAATAATAATAATAATAATAATAATAATAATAATAATAATAATAATAATAATAATAATAATAATAATAATAATAATAATAATAATAATAATAATAATAATAATAATAATAATAATAATAATAATAATAATAATAATAATAATAATAATAATAATAATAATAATAATAATAATAATAATAATAATAATAATAATAATAATAATAATAATAATAATAATAATAATAATAATAATAATAATAATAATAATAATAATAATAATAATAATAATAATAATAATAATAATAATAATAATAATAATAATAATAATAATAATAATAATAATAATAATAATAATAATAATAATAATAATAATAATAATAATAATAATAATAATAATAATAATAATAATAATAATAATAATAATAATAATAATAATAATAATAATAATAATAATAATAATAATAATAATAATAATAATAATAATAATAATAATAATAATAATAATAATAATAATAATAATAATAATAATAATAATAATAATAATAATAATAATAATAATAATAATAATAATAATAATAATAATAATAATAATAATAATAATAATAATAATAATAATAATAATAATAATAATAATAATAATAATAATAATAATAATAATAATAATAATAATAATAATAATAATAATAATAATAATAATAATAATAATAATAATAATAATAATAATAATAATAATAATAATAATAATAATAATAATAATAATAATAATAATAATAATAATAATAATAATAATAATAATAATAATAATAATAATAATAATAATAATAATAATAATAATAATAATAATAATAATAATAATAATAATAATAATAATAATAATAATAATAATAATAATAATAATAATAATAATAATAATAATAATAATAATAATAATAATAATAATAATAATAATAATAATAATAATAATAATAATAATAATAATAATAATAATAATAATAATAATAATAATAATAATAATAATAATAATAATAATAATAATAATAATAATAATAATAATAATAATAATAATAATAATAATAATAATAATAATAATAATAATAATAATAATAATTTTTTTTTTTTTTTTTTTTTTTTTTTTACGAGGGAGGGGAAATCCGTTTACGGACGTTGTGTCGGACTCCTATGCGACTACCGACTAAAACCCCTCCCTCGGACTCCAAGGACACCAACCCGGAACCGTTTACCACATTACTTCAGGTTGGGCCTTGCCCTGAGACCCCTTTTTTTTGTGGGTCTTTCCACCGTTGTTTGTTAAATCTATTGTTAATTTTTTTGTGGGTCTTTCCGCCGTTGTTTGTTAAATCTATTGTTAAATCTATGCTACTTATGTTCTATTATATGTCATTCGACTATTCACCTATTACTTTTTGTCCTATTGCGATTGTTTATTATTTTACTCCTATACCTATACAATCCCCTTATAATTGTACCCTATTAATACTATCCTACCTTATTTATACTAAATAATAAAAACTTTAATTTAAACGTAAGTTGCTGTCGGTGCGAGGTGAGTATCCTCCTCCTTTGTGCCTGAGGTTCTTTTCGGGCACTTCTTTATCACGTCCCGGCCAGGCGGAAGAAGCGCTCTAGTCTAAGCCTAAGTCACAAGACACCGAGCATTATTTGCCGGTGTTTTACAACTGAGGTTTTTTCAAGCACTTCTTTATCACGCGCCAGACAGGCGGAAGAACCACCCTAATCTTAACCTCTGCAACAAGCCGTCAAATATCATCTCGCCATGACATCTACACTCCATGTATCGCCTTAAACTACTGCTACCACACATCTGCTATTTATGGGCTTACATCTATTGAAATTCCTAAGCTCTAATCTCTAATGGCTGATGGTCCCTCTGCATTTCACCCTCTCTGTGCTTTGTGCGGAGGACATCTTCAATGTATCCTTGTATCATTCTCCACCTGTCCTCCGTCATAAGCATGTGGCCCACTATATTTTCGGCCGTCAGTCTACCGACCTCGGCTTCAATCCCTTCTCTTCGCTGCGCCCATCGTTCACAGTAAAACAGCGTGTGCTCTGCGTCGTCTTTTTCCACCCCGCAGTACTGGCATTCTGGTGAATCAGCCCTGCCCATGTTATGTAGGTATGATCTAAAACACCCATGACCGCTGAGGAACTGCGTCATGTAGTACGACACTTCTCCATGCGCGCGTCCCACCCATGGTTCAATCTGCGGGATAAGTCGGGCCGTCCATCTGCCTCTAGACTCCGTGCTCCATAAGTCTTGCCATTTTCTCAAGGTGTGGGCTCTCTCTTCTGTACTTGCCAGGGCTCTTCCCACCTCGCTTTTCCTTCTATAGATCGCCTTTCGCTCTAATGCTAGTAGACCTACGGGTATGACTCCAGCAATGACAAGGACTGCCGGCTCAGAGACTGTGCGGTAAGCAAAAGTTACTCTAAGAGCCCCCCTCCTTTGTACGGAGGCCAGGCGCTTCCTGTAGCGCTCGATTTTCATTCTGGCGCCCCATATCTCAGCGCCGTATAGAATTATGGACTGCACCGTGCTCATCAATAGTCGCCGTTTCGCCGGCATTGGCCCATGGGTGTTAGCCATTATCCTGCTCAAATATGTTGTTATTAACGCCGCCTTGTCTGCCGTCCGCCGAATGTGTTCTCCGAAAGTGAGCTTAGTGTCCATTGTCACCCCCAGATACTTAGCGGCAGGCTTTGTCTGCATATGCTCAACTCCCACTACAATGGGCAGAGCCTTCTCGATCCTCCTTTTCGTGAGGATTACGATTTCCGTCTTGGCTACAGCTAACGAAAGTCCATGCTCGCTCATCCAGCTGTTCACCCTCCGCATGACTTGGTTGAGTTTAAGTTGCGCCAACTCGTAGGTGCGCGCAGCAATCAACGCTACGACATCGTCCGCGTAGCCAACCGAGCGCGTCTCTTCTGGCATCTCTAGTCGCAAGAGGCTATCGTAGGAAATATTCCACAGATCCGGGCCGAGAATAGACCCTTGCGCCGCCCCCGCTGTTATAGTCTTTCTGCGGATGCCTTCCACAGTCTCATACTCCAGCGCTCGATCACTCAGATAGTCCTTCATCATACGGAGTAGGTATCCCGGCACTTGGAAAGTTTTCTCCAACGCATCGAGAATGTCGCACCACCTTGCCGAGTTGAATGCATTCTTAACATCTAGTGTCACTAATAAGACCATTCGGCGTGAATGGTGATTACCCCTCTCAGCTCTATGAACCGCTTCAACGACCTCATTTATCGCATCAATAGTGCACCGTCCCCGGCGGAAGCCATATTGACGTTCGCATAGGTCCCCTGCTGTCCGGATTGCCGATAATAGACGGGGCTGCAGCAGTTTTTCAAGCACTTTACCCGCGGTGTCTAGCATGCATAGTGGGCGGTACGATGATGGTGCCAGTACATCTCCTTTGCCCTTGTTAATCAGCACAAGTCTTCCTATCTTCCAGGGGGAATAAAACAGTCCTGCCTTCAAACACGTGTTGTACATTCCCAGCAGGATTTTGGGGCACGCCCCGAGCGCCTTCTTTAGCGCTTCGCTAGGAATTCCGTCTGGTCCTGGGGCTTTCCCGTTGCGGAGGGAATTTATTGCAACCATCAGCTCCTCCTCGGTAAACAAAGGTATGTTTCCGACGTCTTCCACTTCTCTCTCTCTGATTGGGTGCGTCGGGAAGAGCGCGTTCCCGATATGGGCCATGACTTCTGCCTCCATGGTGGGTCTTGGTGCCATCGCTCCCAGTTTCTTAGTCACAATCTTGTACCCAAGTCCCCAGGGGTCCGCATTTACTTCCTCCGCCAGCCTCCGCCATTGTGCTACCTTGCTGCGCCTTATGGTGGATCGTAGCACCTTCTTAGCGGTTTTGTACTCGAGGGAGAGGGCACTTGCCTCCCCCCGGTTCTTGGCCCTTTGCGCTTTCCGTCTCACGCGCTGGCAAGTTCTCCGTAGTTCAGCTATTTCGGTCGTCCACCAGTACACGGGGCGTTTGCTATGCCTGGGTCTCCTGCGTGGCATCGCCGCTTCGCATGCCATATGAAGAAGGTTCATGGAATCCTTAACGGCTTTCTCCGCCAGCGACCTGTCCTCTGTCGTATGTGGATGTTTCACACTGGCCAGGCCCGCGAGGAGTACTGTTTTGAACTTATCTTCGTCAAAGCTTCGCACATTCCACAGTCTTTTACCACTCAGCCCGGCCGTCGGTGCTACATGGCCATCATAAACTCTGAACGTGAAGTATTGATGGTCATTTCCTGTGTATTCCTCGAGCACTCTCCATTCTTTTACTGCTGCTACCATTCCCTCTGAAGCAAGTGAAATATCAGGAATGGTTCCTCTATATCCGGGGCGGCGAAAAGTTGGAGTGTTACCGACATTCAATATGGCGAGACCTGTTCGGGCAACCATTTCCAATAGATATCTGCCCCGCGAATCGGTCTCGGGCATGCCCCACTCTACGCCTCTTGCGTTGAAATCACCCGCAACCACCACTCTTCCTCCCGTTTGGCGGATTTTGTCCTCAAGGGCGTCCACTTTGTCCCTGTAGTATCGAATAGGTTCGTTCGGGGTAAAATAGCAACTGAAATAGGTTACTCCAGAGCTCTTTACCCAAACGTAACCCCGGCCGCTCCCATGCGCTGCCACCCGCACCTTGGTTGGTTCTCTTACCCATATTGCGGCCGTCCCAAGCTCATCCAGGTACCAACCTGGAGAGTGGTAGTTCTTATATTGCTCGCTCATGAGTAGAAGGTCCACCTTTTTCTCGTTTCCTATTTGGTGCAGCAAATTATTCGCTGTTAAACTCCGATTCATATTAGCTTGTAAGATACGGATCATCTCATAAGCTTTTTGCTTTTTTCTAGGGCATCTGCGAATACCCTGCACCGTTTTGACCCAGGCGCGTGGTCGAGCCGTTCCGGACCTTTGCCTGTTTCTTCACATATTGTACAGTGATCCGGAGCCGAGCACTGCTTGGCCTTGTGCTCCGCTTTCATGCACTTGAAGCATAGGCGACTCCTTTCTGGGCCTTTACAAGTGCTGGCGTGATGCCCGTAGCTGAGACAACGGAAGCACCGTGGAACGTTACATTTTTGTTGGACCCTGCAGCTCACCCAGCCAATTTTGATATGCTGGGCCTTCAGGAGTTGGCTTGCCCCCTTCGTGTTGAGCGTGACCGTGGCCTTTTTCTGCCCCCTGCTGTTACTGTTTGAGATGGAGACGGTAGGGTTTTCAGCGAGCCCGCTTGTAGCTCTTATAACCGCCGCCAGCACCTCCTCTTCTGTAGTGAGATCATCTAGGTCCCTGATCTCCACAGATTCCTTGGGCTCGAGACTGCGTACCGTGGCGCCGTCTCCTAGCGAGCGCTTCAGGGCATCACTAAATGCCGCTTTATCGGCCATCTGCTTTCCTAGTTCCACCAGCAGTTCCCCGGAACGGGTTCGGCGAATGGATCTTACATCCGTGTTGGTTTCTGCAGGATTAACTTTTGCCCGGATCATGCCTAGGACCTCTGCGTATGATTTCCCTTGCAGCGGTTTTATCACGAAGGCTTCTCTTCGAGGCCTGCGTTTCTTCTCCTTATTTTTTTGCCTCTGGTGGACAGTCGTCTCTTGCCCGGGGCAGGGGACATCTGGCTCTTTTTGTTTATTTCTGACGTCCTTGGTTCTGCCTTTCTTCGTATGAACTTGCCATTCTTCCTTCTTCGGCACTCCTTCACATAGCTTTTTCCCCGCTTCTTGCTCGATCGGGCTCGTAGCAGCCCTCTTGCTAGTGATGGGTGTTTGTGCGCCTAAGTTCTGTGTCCGCGTTGCCAATTTTTGGTCCTGCAACTCGGCTTTTCGCCAAGACTTCCGACAGGTCTCGATAATATCTATCAATTCAGTCATTTCATCGGCCCTGTCTTGGACAGTCTTTGAGATATTTTTCTGTTTTTTAATTACTGCTTTGATGTCTCGCAGTGCACTTTTGCATTTTGCAAGTGCCGCATCCTCCTCCTTTTTCATTCGTTCGATGAAGTTGTGTCGCGGTGATCCTCCTCTTTCCTCCTGTCTGCTACTTTGGATCGATTCATTAGCGTTTTCCGCTTCTTGGGCGTCTGCGTTTGCTGGTACATACCCGTTTGTCGGGCTGGGCAGACCACCCGTTGGTGCACAGGCCACTTTGTCTGGTGGCGTGCGCATCAACGAACTGCTTGGTTTAGGTGTATCTTTGCTTGGTGGTGTCCTTGTCACCTTCGCGCTTCGGCTAAAGGCTCCTGGAAGGATTCTTTCATCTGTCCTTCCGTTATAGAGTTCATCATTGTGCAGCCCATTAATGCCTTCTTGGGCCTCTACACTTGCCTTTCTCTCTCTGTTTTGCGTATTGTTTGTGTTTTTCCCAATAGTATCCATCATTGTTGATCACCAGCGCATCGTGTGCAGGGGAGCGGGCCGTAATAGTCAGGAACGGGTATACCCTCGGGGACATTAACCCCTACCCCAGTCCTCTGAGGCCTGACCTACGCTTAACAAGTCCCGGAATACACGGACGGACCTGCGCTCGCTCGGAGCAATGCAGACTTCTACTTCTGCATCCAATGCACACTCCCTGACCAGGGACCGAAGGGGCTGGCTCCTGATACACGTCACGGCTACCACCTCAGCTGAATTAACAGCAGCCCTTCCACACCGCCGGCGGGACACCAGCGACATCTCCGGGCACTCCCAGTGTGCCGCAACGTGTACCGGTCGCAAACATTATGGCAGCCGCACCTGACATGGTGACAGACGCTGACCAGCGCACCGCCCACCTTGGGAACAGACGTGCGTTGGATTTTTTCGCCTAATCTCCGTTTTGGTCCGCGAGTGGAAAGTACCTGCTCTGCATATCTACAGAGCGTTCCCCTATCCGCCACCTGGGGACGCGTCCGATGGGGGACGGAAAACCCCACACGGAATAATAATAATAATAATAATAATAATAATAATAATAATAATAATAATAATAATAATAATAATAATAATAATAATAATAATAATAATAATAATAATAATAATAATAATAATAATAATAATAATAATAATAATAATAATAATAATAATAATAATAATAATAATAATAATAATAATAATAATAATAATAATAATAATAATAATAATAATAATAATAATAATAATAATAATAATAATAATAATAATAATAATAATAATAATAATAATAATAATAATAATAATAATAATAATAATAATAATAATAATAATAATAATAATAACAATAATAATAATAATAATAATAATAATAATAATAATAATAATAATAATAATAATAATAATAATAATAATAATAATAATAATAATAAAAATAATAATAATAATAATAATAATAATAATAATAATAATAATAATAATAATAATAATAATAATAATAATAATAATAATAATAATAATAATAATAATAATAATAATAATAATAATAATAATAATAATAATAATAATAATAATAATAATAATAATAATAATAATAATAATAATAATAATAATAATAATAATAATAATAATAATAATCTATATATAAATAGGCGACACGTTTTTTTGTTATCCCTTTTACAGGAAACCAGGTGGACTTACCAGCATAAAAATTATACCATTCGAAAGATTAGTTTTTCCTCTATGTGCATCACCTAATTTTATTTCTTAAATTTAATTATAAATTAGTTTAATTTTAAATTGAAATTGAAAAATTCAATGGGATAGTATGTGTGAATTGAGCACACGTATAGCGTAGATGATGCTTTTGGGAAGAATGTGTGAGTGTGAATATTTTACTTTTTGCCTGGAAATATGCAACCATATGTGAATTTTTGGTTTGTGTCCCCGATACATAACAAGTACTAAAATAGTCGAAAATCAAACCAAATGGATCAATCTTCTACTGGTGACACAAACCAAAAGAATTAAAATATAATTGCATTCCTCTACGAAAAAATTAAAATATAGAACATACTTATTTAACATTATCATTTGCATAGATCATACGTTCGACTGAATAAGCAACCATTTATGCCAAATACGTGCATTCTTTTCACTCAAACCTAATATCTATGCCAATGATAATGTGAGGGGCAAATGCAGCCATATCACAGACAATATCCACATGTTCATTCTTTTGTTTTTTGCCTGGAAGAAGGCAATCTTTGGCTAATAAAATTGCATTCTTCCAGACAAAAGCTAAAACAATGAACATATGGCCACAGACAATAATATGGATGCATTACCACAGACAAATTTAAAGCCATCGTTTACTTATACCATTGTTTTTTGCGAATTTGATAAAAATATATGCAAATTTTATTTCAAAAAATATGGAAAATCACAATTTTACAGTTATTTCTAGAAAACGCGAAGTTATCTTTCACGAATATTTATGAAAAGCGAACGAAAGTCTGAATTTTATCATGTTTCCCAACTTTTGTATGGACCCACATTTAAAACATTATTTAGAGAAATATAATATATGGCCAAAAGTTGGGAAATGCAAAAATAATAGGGGTTGGTCATACCCCCCAGAATGCTTGATTTAGCCGCTACGAGCCAAAAACTGTTTAAAATTGAAAATCTGAAATTATATCATATTTCCAAACTTTTGTCTGCTCGCCCTTAAAATCTCAATTTAGAGAAAAAAGAAAAGGGAGGAAATGAAGGTTGGTACGTTTGTACGAAAATTCCAGATATATTTTATTTACAATATACAATGTATTTCCCACAACTTCATAATTTAGTTAAAAACCACATGATCCACGGTTCATGTGGTTTATTGAATCGTATCCCCGTCTGTATCAGAGATGGTAAATGCAGCAAAAGCGTTTCTAAGGACTTTTACAATACACCTCAGGGCAATGTTAGATGCGCCGTGTTAATGGTATAACAGTTGACTTTCGTGGCCACTCTGTTGACAGCCGTTATGCTGTTCCTTAAAATCCATATCTTTTAGCGAAATTTGATTGCTACTTAAATGTGGAAGTTCTTGGCACAGTTACGACTGGGCCTCATTACAGTTTGCAAGAGTTTGAGGTGGAGTTGAGGGCAAAGTTTATATAGATGAAATCAATAGCTCTTTGTCCGGTCACTATGTTGGATCTACGGAAGCTAATTGGCGCATGAATGAGTATCCAATGCATTACCAGTTACGTAATATATTATAGTTCGACTTGAATGTTACTTGCCTCACCGGCAAAATGTAGTCTTTAGGGAAGGAAATGTTCAGCAAGCTCTTACAATTCACAGAAGAACAAAATTGAATGCATTCTATGAAATCAATCGAATTAGTTCTTCCGAATTTCTATATACAGAGACGCCAAAACATTATATTTAGGTAGAAAAAGAAAAGAAATCGAAAAACCTCAAAGAGGAAGTAGTAGAGCTATTGCTACATTATTTTATGTTTTATGTTGAGATGTTCCATTTGAGACTTTTTTAGCTTCATGTTCGAGGTCCCATCAGGATTTGGGTACTGTTGGGAACATTATTTACTGCACATTTTCAGCACATGCACGACGTGTCGCATGAAATTATGGAGAGTGGCGTGAATATTTATTAAAAGTAAAAGAGTGTTAGTCCTCTCAGCAGTTAAGAGAGTTATTTGCCATATCCTATTTGTGGTATGAACGTTCCTACAAATGCATTAGATTTGTGTAATGAATTCAAAATATTCAGGTGTGAACACGTTTTAAGAAATTCTTCAGAAAATGATTCATATAACCGTGCTTTATTAGCTATTTAGGAAATTTTTTTCAGTAAACGATTCATTCGGTACTCCAACTAAACTTTTCGGATATAAGACTATTTTACTCTGTGGAGATTTTTGACGATTATTGCCACCTACATCTCACGGTACACGTGTACCACTTATTGAGATACCACTTATTGCCTTACTTCATGGTCCAAAATTTAAAAATTCCACAAAATAACTTTTACTCAAAACATGTAAGCTTTACCTCATGAGATTGAATTCGTTGAATTTCTTATATCGCTTGGTAATGGAACTTTACTCACATTTCCAGATTACAGCCAAGATGTTATTGAAATTCCTTCCCATTTAGTTAGCTGCAACTTCGTGATTCCAGATACTTATGGCAATGTATCTGAAACCATAAAGTCTAACGATATTCTCAATTCGGTTATATTAGCTCGCAAATATGAAGGCTGTACTTTTATTGATGCAGAAATCTCTAACAGCCTGGCCGGAGAGAAACGAATATATTCGAGTTCCGATAAAATCTTGAGTGATGATTATAGAGAGCAAAATAATTTTCCAGTAGAATTTTTAAACTCAGTTGATGTAAGTTGGATCCCGATCCCACAAATTTATTTTAAAAACCAAATTGCATACTTTTACTTATTCGTAATTTGTGTACAGGACATGACTTGCTTGGTCAATGGTACACCTATTCGTTTAGTTCAAATGCAAAAGAAAATTTTTTGGATTGTGAGATTTTAGCAGGAGTTTTCAGAAACACACGTATTTCGATACGTGTGACGTATTTTTGCCTTTTTCTTTTCAAGAAACTCAACTTCCCGTCATTCTGGCTTTTGCGATGACAATAAATAAATCCCAGGGGCAAACGTTTCAAAAATCAGGAATCTTACTCAAACAACCTATATTTTCTCACTGTTAATTGTATGTTGTAGCCAGTAGAGTTAGATCGTTTAACCGATTGCGTGTTTATATGTACTTCTGAAACACAAAGCCAATGTCATTTGGCAGAAGATGAAAGAATTTTTACAAAAAGTATTTTGTATGAGAAAATCTTAAGATCTTTTAATATCCGCAACCACACCCGCAAGGTTTTTGAAAATTATAGATAGGGCCTCATTCAATATAGATGTACTTTGACGTACAAAATGAGCTGAAATGATATCTACTACAGTCTGAACTAACTAACCTTTTTACTTACAATGCTACTGTATATATAGCTCCACGCGCGGGCTATTAGAATGAGCGGAGCGAACAACGGGGGTTGGCGAGCGTAGCGAGCAGGGGGCGCCCCCCTAGTAATAATAATAATAATAATAATAATAATAATAATAATAATAATAATAATAATAATAATAATAATAATAATAATAATAATAATAATAATAATAATAATAATAATAATAATAATAATAATAATAATAATAATAATAATAATAATAATAATAATAATAATAATAATAATAATAATAATAATAATAATAATAATAATTATAAT
>CAXASF010000042.1:2500-15000 GCA_963971475.1 Chrysops caecutiens | reverse complement strand
TGATGACTTGAGTCGGCCTCCTTTGCGAAAGACCATGATTTTGGATTTACTTGCGTTGACTGTCAGGTTCCATTGTTCACAGTATAGCTCAAGAATTTTTATATTCTTTTGGAGGGTCAGAGGGTTGTCAGATATCAACACGATATCATCGGCGTACATTAGAACATTGACTTTCCTGCCACCAATCATTACCCCACCTTCAAGGAGTGGAGGCAGATCGTCAATGAACAAACTGAAAAGAATTGGACTCAAAAGACAACCTTGACGCACCCCAGAAGAAATCTGAAAAGATTCCGAGATTTCATCACAACAGCGGACTGACGCGGCTGCAAAGGAGTAGAGCTTTTTAAGTGTTGCCATAAATTTCGACGATACACCCAGGTTGAACAATTTAAGAAAGAGCGCTGAGTGATCAACAGTGTCGAACGCTGCTTTGAGGTCAATGAAGAAGCAGTATGTCTTCTTAACCCGCTCAGATAGCCTAATATTAATTAAATTGGTAAGAATGAAGAGATTATCCAGAACAGAATAACCTCGCCTGAAGCCAGCTTGGAACTCACTCAGTAGCGCATTTTCCTGCACAAATTGATTGAGTCTTGAAAGTAGCAGGGATGTAAAAATTTTCGCCAGAGTATTGAGGCAAGAGATTCCTCTGTAATTACTGACCTCGTTTGCATCACCCTTTTTATATATTGGAAATATTATTGATTCTCCAAAGGACACAGGAACGGCACCGTGCTCATAGATAGAGTTAAAAAGGCCCAAGAGGCTCTCAATGAATGATTCAGGAGCATATTTGTAGAATTCGTAGGTTATCCGGTCCGGGCCTGGAGCTTTGTTGCGCTTAAGGCAAGCTAACGATGACGTGAGTTCCTCTAAAGTGAATCGGGAGTCTAGTATAGAGGAGAGGGTTGATGGCTCGGCATAAGAATAGCAGTACTCCGTAGTTGGGTTAAGGAGAGACTTAAAGTGATTAACGAGCCTGTCAAGGGTTATATCTGGACCTATACTGAATTTTCTTCTGTGGAAGGAGTTTACTAGATTCCAGAACCTCCGCGAGTCGCTGGCCGCTTGAAATTTTTCAGTGAGTGATGCATAATACTGCCTCTTATGCTCCTTACAAACGGATACATACTCCTTTTTGGCTTCTAGATATGCTCTTCTGGCAAAGTCAGAGTGGGTTTTCCGAAACAAATTCAGACATTTAAAGGATCTGTTCCTCGCACGAAGACAATTGAAATTAAACCACGGGCTCTTTTGTCGGATCCTAATAAAAGAAGGGGCTGCAAGAACTGGGGACGCTCTGGTAATAATGTCAGTCAAAACATTAGCGTAATCCTGGCAATTGTCAGGAAAGCTGTTAATAGAGGAGATGGACGAGTCGAGGTTTGAACAGTAACAATCTCTATCCTGGTCGCGCCAGACTAATTGGGGTAACAACGGGAGTGAATCGGCAACCGTAACCCCGGCATTGGCCCGGATGGAGAGTGAAAGTGGCAAGTGGTCGGAAAAGGATTCAGCGAGGACAGAAAAGTTTTTAACTAGGGGCAAACAATCATAAGACACACAGCAGAGGTCGATCACTGAGCACCCCATTGGACCAACAAAGGTAAACTCCCCATCCAAATCCCCCGGGGACCGGCCGTTCAGAATTACTAAATCATTCTCGTTACAAAAGCTTATGAAATTCAAACTTTGGGGACTTAAAAAAGCATCACGCGACGATCTGGAGGGATAAACATCAGGATTATTGGGAATCAATTCCTCGGGGAGAGATTGCAAGTGACCCGTTCTCACATTGAAGTCGCCAATTAGTATCAGCCTGTCAGTCCAAATAGTCTCAATCGTTTCGGAGAGTTTGCCAAAGTCAGTATCCCAGTGATTACAATTCAGATAGATAGGTATTAACGCGATAGGAGATTTATTGTCATTGTCGTAAAAATAGATGATTGGAAGTCCAGATACGTACGAAGAATGGATGTTCCTGAGCGATTTTTTTATGCCAATGAGCTTGCCACCACTTGCCCGTCCGACATTAGACCGTCTGACTGCCGACTCCCAAACTAGTCTATACCCAGGAAAAAAATTAACAAAATAAGAGTATGAGTCCTCCAATACAAAGGTTTCAACAAAGATGAAGATATCGTACTTGCTAACTAAGTTTAGAAAAGAAGATGAATGATTAAACATTTTTGACTTTAAGCCAGACACATTGTATGATAGAATTGAGGTTGAGCCTACATTACCGTAAGATACTGAAAGACCTGTATTTTGGCAGACGGCTAAGTTATCTCAGAGAACTCGATGATCGCTGGCCGGGACCCTGCTGCTGGAAGCTAAAGGCTCTTGAGGGCCTCTTTCAAAGTAGTCCTTGGGTAGGGAATCCGACCTTATCTCTAATATGAAGTCGAGTAGATTTACTTTGACAAGACTGGACAGCTTCTCCTCTCCTTTCCCCCCAGAGTACACTAAGCCCTCAGCATCGGACCAGAAGAACTTCAGCCCGTCTACCAGCAAGTGATTAGCGCGAAGCCGCACACTGACGTCCTTGTTCACTCTCGCAATTTCCTTTTTAATTAATAAAAGTTTAGACCTCTTTGATCTAGTGACCTCCGGGAGGTCTTGATGAATGACAAATCCGGTCCCCTTCAGGCGTTTCGAGCTGGTAAGAATTTTTGTCCTGGTCTGGGAACAAGAGAGTGACACCATTAAAGGTCTCTTGGAGGCGTTCGTGGCTCCCAAAGGGAAAAAACTTAGGTCGTTAGAGGAAACGTCAACTTTTAATAGGTCCTGACAAAAGTTTGATACGGTGGTCGATGAGGAATGGTCGAGTCCTCTAAATATTAAGTTGTTCCGCCGAGCAGCTATCTCCAGTTCCTCTAATCTAGACTCGGCTTTAGCATTTAAGGATTTGAGATTTTCTAATTCGGTTTTGAGGGCCGCATTTTCCAGTTTGACGGAGGCAATGTCTGATCTGAGAGAGTCGATGTCTTTCTTGGTCGCCAGAGGTGCCAATTTTTCGTCGAATAGACCGGACACAACAGATTTTATCACCGCCGCAAATTGGGGAGAGTTAAAGTCCGCCATGTTCTCCTCTGAATTCGATTTTTTGGAGACTTTATTGGGTTCACCAGGAGAGTCTCTCGGACGCTTGTAGTGAGATGACTTGTTCGACATGTGCTGGTAACCGGAGAGCAGAGGTATCAGTTGGTGTTGTTTTGATATTACGACGACGCAATGGCAAATTAATCCAACACTTGACGACGGGTAAATGTGATCGTACGGTTACCAAGTTTGAATTTTTTGGAAAAATTTTTTCGTTGACAGATTTTGAGAATCACTTTCCTTCGTCGATTTTTCACCCAACAAGCACCTATTGAACGCTTTGTGTCTGGTTTCCCTATTTTTGAGTGCCCAAATATGAAATTTTCCTTTCCTCACAACCGAATATTTTTTTCAAATTTTTTGTACGCTCTGGTAACACTTGCAGGTTTGTACTCGTATATCGCCAGCGAGAGACATCAAAGTTGAAAACAGTTATGCAAATTCGGTAAACTTTGTTTGTTTAATTTTTTGTTTTTTTTTTTTTTTTTTTTTCCTTGCTTGTATTTTCACCGTGACATGAGAGGTTTTTATGAACGCAATTTGACAAATTCTTATATTTTATATTTTATTCTTATTTCTTATTTATCAAGTAAAGTCAAATAGTCACATTATCATTTCACGTGTATCACAGCAATTTTTTTAGCAAATAGTTTATTTTAATTTGCATCACTTCTTAAGTTTTTTGAGTTTTCATTATTTGGTACAAAACACTCGATCCATTCCATGAATTTATTGGATTATCAAGTTAAAACGACATATGTATGTCAATCTTGAAGTTGGATTCACTCTTAATTATAAAATGAAATTTAATTTAAATAATTATCGCACTTTTGCTAATAATAATAATAATAATAATAATAATAATAATAATAATAATAATAATAATAATAATAATAATAATAATAATAATAATAATAATAATAATAATAATAATAATAATAATAATAATAATAATAATAATAATAATAATAATAATAATAATAATAATAATAATAATAATAATAATAATAATAATAATAATAATAATAATAATAATAATAATAATAATAATAATAATAATAATAATAATAATAATAATAATAATAATAATAATAATAATAATAATAATAATAATAATAATAATAATAATAATAATAATAATAATAATAATAATAATAATAATAATAATAATAATAATAATAATATTAATAATAATAATAATAATAATAATAATAATAATAATAATAATAATAATAATAATAATAATAATAATAATAATAATAATAATAATAATAATAATAATAATAATAATAATAATAATAATAATAATAATAATAATAATAATAATAATAATAATAATAATAATAATAATAATAATAATAATAATAATAATAATAATAATAATAATAATAATAATAATAATAATAATAATAATAATAATAATAATAATAATAATAATAATAATAATAATAATAATAATAATAATAATAATAATAATAATAATAATAATAATAATAATAATAATAATAATAATAATAATAATAATAATAATAATAATAATAATAATAATAATAATAATAATAATAATAATAATAATAATAATAATAATAATAATAATAATAATAATAATAATAATAATAATAATAATAATAATAATAATAATAATAATAATAATAATAATAATAATAATAATAATAATAATAATAATAATAATAATAATAATAATAATAATAATAATAATAATAATAATAATAATAATAATAATAATAATAATAATAATAATAATAATAATAATAATAATAATAATAATAATAATAATAATAATAATAATAATAATAATAATAATAATAATAATAATAATAATAATAATAATAATAATAATAATAATAATAATAATAATAATAATAATAATAATAATAATAATAATAATAATAATAATAATAATAATAATAATAATAATAATAATAATAATAATAATAATAATAATAATAATAATAATAATAATAATAAAAATAATAATAATAATAATAATAATAATAATAATAATAATAATAATAATAATAATAATAATAATAATAATAATAATAATAATAATAATTTTTTTTTTATTTTTTTTTTTTTTTACGAGGGAGGGGAAATCCGTTTACGGACGTTGTGTCGGACTCCTATGCGACTACCGACTAAAACCCCTCCCTCGGACTCCAAGGACACCAACCCGGAACCGTTTACCACATTACTTCAGGTTGGGCCTTGCCCTGAGACCCCTTTTTTTTGTGGGTCTTTCCACCGTTGTTTGTTAAATCTATTGTTAATTTTTTTGTGGGTCTTTCCACCGTTGTTTGTGAAATCTATTGTTAAATCTATGCTACTTATGTTCTATTATATGTCATTCGACTATTCACCTATTACTTTTTGTCCTATTGCGATTGTGTATTATTTAACTCCTATACCTATACACTCCCCTTATAATTGTACCCTATTAATACTATCCTACCTTATTTATACTAAATAATAAAAACTTTAATTTAAACGTAAGTTGCTGTCGGTGCGAGGTGAGTATCCTCCTCCTTTGTGCCTGAGGTTCTTTTCGGGCACTTCTTTATCACGTCGCGGCCAGGCGGAAGAAGCGCTCTAGTCCAAGCCTAAGTCACAAGACACCGAGCATTATTTGCCGGTGTTTTACAACTGAGGTTTTTTCAAGCACTTCTTTATCACGCGCCAGACAGGCGGAAGAACCACCCTAATCTTAACCTCTGCAACAAGCCGTCAGATATCATCTCGCCATGACATCTACGCTCCATGTATCGCCTTAAACTACTGCTACCACACATCTGCTATTTATGGGCTTACATCTATTTAAATTCCTAAGCTCTAATCTCTAATGGCTGATGGTCCCTCTGCATTTCACCCTCTCTATGCTTTGTGCGGAGGACATCTTCAATGTATCCTTGTATCGTTCTCCACCTGTCCTCCGTCAAAAGCATGTTGCCCACTATATTTTCGGCCGTCAGGCTACCGACCTCGGCTTCAATCCCTTCTCTTCGCTGCGCCCATCGTTCACAGTAAAACAGCGTGTGCTCTGCGTCGTCTTTTTCCACCCCGCAGTACTGGCATTCTGGTGAATCAGCCCTGCCCATGTTATGTAGGTATGATCTAAAACACCCATGACCGCTGAGGAACTGCGTCATGTAGTACGACACTTCTCCATGCGCGCGTCCCACCCATGGTTCAATCTGCGGGATAAGTCGGGCCGTCCATCTGCCTCTAGACTCCGTGCTCCATAAGTCTTGCCATTTTCTCAAGGTGTGGGCTCTCTCTTCTGTACTTGCCAGGGCTCTTCCCACCTCGCTTTTCCTTCTATAGATCGCCTTTCGCTCTAATGCTAGTAGACCTACGGGTATGACTCCAGCAATGACAAGGACTGCCGGCTCAGAGACTGTGCGGTAAGCACAAGTTACTCTAAGAGCCCCCCTCCTTTGTACGGAGGCCAGGCGCTTCCTGTAGCGCTCGATTTTCATTTTGGCGCCCCATATCTCAGCGCCGTATAGAAGTATGGACTGCACGGTGCTCATCAATAGTCGCCGTTTCGCCGGCATTGGCCCATGGGTGTTAGCCATTATCCTGCTCAAATATGTTGTTATTAACGCCGCCTTGTCTGCCGTCCGCCGAATGTGTTCTCCGAAAGTGAGCTTAGTGTCCATTGTCACCCCCAGATACTTAGCGGCAGGCTTTGTCTGCATATGCTCATCTCCCACTACAATGGGCAGAGCCTTCTCGATCCTCCTTTTCGTGAGGATTACGATTTCCGTCTTGGCTGCAGCTAACAAAAGTCCATGCTCGCTCATCCAGCTGTTCACCCTCCGCATGACTTGGTTGAGTTTAAGTTGCGCCAACTCGTAGGTGCGCGCAGCAATCAACGCTACGACATCGTCCGCGTAGCCAACCAAGCGCGTCTCTTCTGGCATCTCTAGTCGCAAGAGGCTATCGTAGGAAATATTCCACAGATCCGGGCCGAGAATAGACCCTTGCGCCGCCCCCGCTGTTATAGTCTTTCTGCGGATGCCTTCCACAGTCTCATACTCCAGCGCTCGATCACTCAGATAGTCCTTCATCATACGGAGTAGGTATCCCGGCACTTGGAAAGTTTTCTCCAACGCATCGAGAATGTCGCACCACCTTGCCGAGTTGAATGCATTCTTAACATCTAGTGTCACTAATAAGACCATTCGGCGTGAATGGTGATTACCCCTCTCAGCTCTATGAACCGCTTCAACGACCTCATTTATCGCATCAATAGTGCACCGTCCCCGGCGGAAGCCACATTGACGTTCGCATAGGTCCCCTGCTGTCCGGATTGCCGATAATAGACGGGGCTGCAGCAGTTTTTCAAGCACTTTACCCGCGGTGTCTAGCATGCATAGTGGGCGGTACGATGATGGTGCCAGTACATCTCCTTTGCCCTTGTTAATCAGCACAAGTCTTCCTATCTTCCAGGGGGAATAAAACAGTCCTGCCTTCAAACACGTGTTGTACATTCCCAGCAGGATTTCGGGGCACGCCCCGAGCGCCTTCTTTAGCGCTTCGCTGGGAATTCCGTCTGGTCCTGGGGCTTTCCCGTTGCGGAGGGAATTTATTGCTACCATCAGCTCCTCCTCGGTAAACAAAGGTATGTTTCCGACGTCTTCCACTTCTCTCTCTCTGATTGGGTGCGTCGGGAAGAGCGCGTTCACGATATGGGCCATGACTTCTGCCTCCATGGTGGGTCTTGGTGCCATCGCTCCCAGTTTCTTAGTCACAATCTTGTACCCAAGTCCCCAGGGGTCCGCATTTACTTCCTCCGCCAGCATCCGCCATTGTGCTACCTTGCTGCGCCTTATGGTGGATCGTAGCACCTTCTTAGCGGTTTTGTACTCAAAGGAAAGGGCACTTACCTCCACCCGGTTCTTGGCCCTTTGCGCTTTCTGTCTCACGCGCAGGCAAGTTCTCCGTAGTTCAGCTATTTCGGTCGTCCACCAGTACACGGGGCGTTTGCTATGCCTGGGTCTCCTGCGTGGCATCGCCGCTTCGCATGCCCTATGAAGAAGGTTCATGGAATCCTTAACGGCTTTCTCCGCCAGCGACCTGTCCTCTGTCGTATGTGGATGTTTCACACTGGCCAGGCCCGCGAGGAGTACTGTTTTGAACTTATCTTCGTCAAAGCTTTGCACGTTCCACAGTCTTTTACCACTCAGCCCGGCCGTCGGTGCTACATGGCCATCATCAACTCTGAACGTGATATATTGATGGTCACTTCCTGTGTATTCCTCGAGCACTCTCCATTCTTTTACTGCTGCTGCCATTCCCTCTGAAGCAAGTGAAATATCAGGAATGGTTCCTCTATATCCGGGGCGGCGAAAAGTTGGAGTGTTACCGACATTCAATATGGCGAGACCTGTTCGGGCAACCATTTCCAATAGATATCTGCCCCGCGAATCGGTCTCGGGCATGCCCCACTCTACGCCTCTTGCGTTGAAATCACCCGCAACCAGCACTCTTCCTCCCGTTTGGCGGATTTTGTCCTCAAGGGCGTCCACTTTGTCCCTGTAGCATCGAATAGGTTCGTTCGGGGTAAAATAGCAACTGAAATAGGTTACTCCAGAGCTCTTTACCCAAACGTAACCCCGGCCGCTCCCATGCGCTGCCACCCGCACCTTGGTTGGTTCTCTTACCCATATTGCGGCCGTCCCAAGCTCATCCAGGTACCAACCTGGAGAGTGGTAGTTCTTATATTGCTCGCTCATGAGTAGAAGGTCCACCTTTTTCTCGTTTCCTATTTGGTGCAGCAAATTATTCGCTGTTAAACTCCGATTCATATTAGCTTGTAAGATACGGATCATCTCATAAGCTTTTTGCTTTTTTCTAGGGCATCTGCGAATACCCTGCACCGTTTTGACCCAGGCGCGTGGTCGAGCCCTTCCGGACCTTTGCCTGTTTCTTCACATATTGTACAGTGATCCGGAGCCGAGCACTGCTTGGCCTTGTGCTCCGCTTTCATGCACTTGAAGCATAGGCGACTCCTTTCTGGGCCTTTACAAGTGCTGGCGTGATGCCCGTAGCTGAGACAACGGAAGCACCGTGGAACGTTATATTTTTGTTGGACTCTGCAGCTCACCCAGCCAATTTTGATATGCTGGGCCTTCAGGATTTGGCTTGCCCCCTTCGTGTTGAGCGTGACCGTGGCCTTTTTCTGCCCCCTGCTATTGCTATTTGAGATGGAGACGGTAGGGTTTTCGGCGAGCCCGCTTGTAGCTCTTATAACCGCCGCCAGCACCTCCTCTTCTGTAGTGAGATCATCTAGGTCCCTGATCTCCACAGATTCCTTGGGCTCGAGACTGCGTACCGTGGCGCCGTCTCCTAGCGAGCGCTTCAGGGCATCACTAAATGCCGCTTTATCGCCCATCTCCTTTCCTAGTTCCACCAGCAGTTCCCCGGAACGGGTTCGGCGAATGGATCTTACATCCGTGTTGGTTTCTGCAGGATTAACTTTTGCCCGGATCATGCCTAGGACCTCTGCGTATGATTTCCCTTGCAGCGGTTTTATCACGAAGGCTTCTCTTCGAGGCCTGCGTTTCTTCTCCTTATTTTTTTGCCTCTGGTGGACAGTCGTCGCTTGCCCGGGGCAGGGGACATCTGGCTCTTTTTGTTTATTTCTGACGGCCTTGGTTCTGCCTTTCTTCGTATGAACTTGCCATTCTTCCTTCTCCGGCACTCCTTCACACAGCTTTTTCCCCGCTTCTTGCTCGATCGGGCTCGTAGCAGCCCTCTTGCTAGCGATGGGTGTTTGTGCGCCTAAGTTCTGTGTCCGCGTTGCCAATTTTTGGTCCTGCAACTCGGCTTTTCGCCAAGACTTCCGACAGGTCTCGATAATATCTATCAATTCAGTCATTTCATCGGCCCTGTCTTGGACAGTCTTTGAGATATTTTTCTGTTTTTTAATTGCTGCTTTGATGTCTCGCAGTGCACTTTTGCATTTTGCAAGTGCCGCATCCTCCTCCTTTTTCATTCGTTCGATGAAGTTGTGTCGCGGTGATCCTCCTCTTTCCTCCTGTCTGCTACTTTGGATCGATTCATTAGCGTTTTCCGCTTCTTGGTCGTCTGCGTTTGCTGGTACATACCCGTTTGTCGGGCTGGGCAGACCGCCCGTTGGTGCACAGGCCACTTTGTCTGGTGGCGTGCGCATCAACGAACTGCTTGGTTTAGGTGTATCTTTGCTTGGTGGTGTCCTCGTCACCTTCGCGCTTCGGCTAAAGGCTCCTGGAAGGATTCTTTCATCTGTCCTTCCGTTATAGAGTTCATCATTGTGCAGCGCATTAATGCCTTCTTGGACCTCTACACTTGCCTTTCTCTCTCTGTTTTGCGTATTGTTTGTGTTTTTCCCAATAGTATCCATCATTGTTGATCACCAGCGCATCGTGTGCAGGGGAGCGGGCCGTAATAGTCAGGAACGGGTATACCCTCGGGGACATTAGCCCCTACCCCAGTCCTCTGAGGCCTGACCTACGCTTAACAAGTCCCGGAATACACGGACGGACCTGCGCTCGCTCGGAGCAATGCAGACTTCTACTTCTGCATCCAATGCACACTCCCTGACCAGGGACCGAAGGGGCTGGCTCCTGATACACGTCACGGCTACCACCTCAGCTGAATTAACAGCAGCCCTTCCACACCGCCGGCGGGACACCAGCGACATCTCCGGGCACTCCCAGTGTGCCGCAACGTGTACCGGTCGCAAACATTATGGCAGCCGCACCTGACATGGTGACAGACGCTGACCAGCGCACCGCCCACCTTGGGAACAGACGTGCGTTGGATTTTTTTCGCCTAATCTCCGTTTTGGTCCGCGAGTGGAAAGTACCTGCTATGCATATCTACAGAGCGTTCCCCTATCCGCCACCTGGGGACGCGTCCGATGGGGGACGGAAAACCCCACACGGAAATATAATAATAATAATAATAATAATAATAATAATAATAATAATAATAATAATAATAATAATAATAATAATAATAATAATAATAATAATAATAATAATAATAATAATAATAATAATAATAATAATAATAATAATAATAATAATAATAATAATAATAATAATAATAATAATAATAATAATAATAATAATAATAATAATAATAATAATAATAATAATAATAATAATAATAATAATAATAATAATAATAATAATAATAATAATAATAATAATAATAATAATAATAATAATAATAATAATAATAATAATAATAATAATAATAATAATAATAATAATAATAATAATAATAATAATAATAATAATAATAATAATAATAATAATAATAATAATAATAATAATAATAATAATAATAATAATAATAATAATAATAATAATAATAATAATAATAATAATAATAATAATAATAATAATAAAAATAATAATAATAATAATAATAATAATAATAATAATAATAATAATAATAATAATAATAATAATAATAATAATAATAATAATAATAATAATAATAATAATAATAATAATAATAATAATAATAATAATAATAATAATAATAATAATAATAATAATAATAATAATAATAATAATAATAATAATAATAATAATAATAATAATAATAATAATAATAATAATAATAATAATAATAATAATAATAATAATAATAATAATAATAATAATAATAATAATAATAATAATAATAATAATAATAATAATAATAATAATAATAATAATAATAAAAATAATAATAATAATAATAATAATAATAATAATAATAATAATAATAATAATAATAATAATAATAATAATAATAATAATAATAATAATAATAATAATAATAATAATAATAATAATAATAATAATAATAATAATAATAATAATAATAATAATAATAATAATAATAATAATAATAAATAATAATAATAATAATAATAATAATAATAATAATAATAATAATAATAATAATAATAATAATAATAATAATAATATAATAATAATAATAATAATAATAATAATAATAATAATAATAATAATAATAATAATAATAATAATAATAATAATAATAATAATAATAATAATAATAATAATAATAATAATAATAATAATAATAATAATAATAATAATAATAATAATAATAATAAATAATAATAATAATAATAATAATAATAATAATAATAATAATAATAATAATAATAATAATAATAATAATAATAATAATAATAATAATAATAATAATAATAATAATAATAATAATATAATAATAATAATAATAATAATAATAATAATAATAATAATAATAATAATAATAATAATAATAATAATAATAATAATAATAATAATAATAATAATAATAATAATAATAATAATAATAATAATAATAATAATAATAAT
>CAXASF010000041.1:0-2500 GCA_963971475.1 Chrysops caecutiens | reverse complement strand
TGCAAACGTGACAGTGGACGAGGATACCGCTAGGGCGATTATGAAAACTCGCAGAATAACTATCGGATGGGTTAACTGCCGGGTCAGACAAAAACACCTGATTAACAGATGCCATAAATGTTTGGGGTTCGGACATCTGCAAAGAGGCTGCAACGGACAGGACCGATCCAAATGCTGCCTCAGATGCGGCTGCGAGGGACACAAGGCGGCAGACTGCAAAACTTTAAAATGCTTCCTCTGTACGAAGCTCGGTAGGACGATGGATGAACTTGAGCATATACCAGGAACTGGGGCCTGCAAAGCTTTCAGAAATGCTCTTGCCGCAGCGCGAAAACAGGAATATGTCTCATGATGCTCACTTTTTTACAATGTAATCTGCACAGAGCTAAGCAAGCACAGGACCTGCTACGAGAAATCGGAATGGAAACTGGGGCGGACGTGCTGATAATCAGTGAACAACATCACGATGTGGACGGCCCAACGTGGTTCACGGACAATACTAAAACAGCAGCCATATGGATACCAGACCAACGAAAGACAAGGACTGAGAAACATGGCAAAGGGAACGGCTTTGTATGGGTTCAGATAAAAGGAGTGATAATAGTTAGCTGCTACCTTACACCGAGCGATAACACCAAAGCGTACTACAGGAAGTTAGAAGAAATAGAAGATTTTCTCCATGGAATAAATAGCGAGAAAATAGTCGCCGGAGACATAAATGCAAAAGCTGTAGAATGGGGCGAACCCTATACCAACGCCAAGGGAAGAAAGATTCTAGAAATGGCCGCAAGAACTGGTCTAGTGGTACTCAACACAGGAACAGCTTCCACTTTTCGAAGGATGGGCTGCAAAGAAACATACCCTGATGTATCCTTCGCCACGGAGGGAATCTACAGAAGAATTAAAAAATGGCGGGTACTAGAAAGAGAGAACCTCAGTGACCACATGTACATTTGCTTTCAGCTCTGCACAGAGCAGCCAATTACTTTTACGGACACCCAACCCAGGTGGAACCCCAACAAAGTGAACGAGGAGAAGATGAAAAGAGCTCTACAGACGGGATACGCAAGAATTCCTGCAGGAATCCGCATGGTTACAACTCGAGAAGATGTAGAGAAATTAGCAGATATGAGTCTGAAAATCATCGCACGCGCTTGCGACAAGGCTATGCCAAAAAAAGGAAACCGACGAGGCAAAAAACATGCTTATTGGTGGACAGACGAGATAGCCTCCCTCAGGAAAATGTGCAACACGCTGAGAAGACGCGCTCAACGAGCAAGAAAAAATACGGACCAAACGACCAAGGATACTGAATACAGAACTGCAAAGAAGAAGTTAAGGACAGCTATAAACAAGAGTAAAGCGAACTGCTGGTCGGAACTCAAAGACGACATAGAAAGGGACCCCTGGGGACTGGGCTACAAACTTGTTACCCGGAAACTAGGCTCAATGGCCCCAGTTACGGATATGAACGTCCAAAAAATGACGGAAATAGTAGACGCTCTCTTCCCAACGCACCCGGAGCGAGAAGACAACGCACATGAAAGGCCCATGCAACACTACGAACTCTTTAATGAAGCGGAACTAATGGAAGCGGCAAAAAATATACAAAATCACAAAGCACCAGGGCCAGACGGGATTCCCCCCGAGGCAATGAAGATCACCGCTAGAGTCTGCCCTCAACTGCTTTTGGATATGTACAATGCATGCTTGAAAATGGGAGTCTTCTGCTCTCGATGGAAGACAGCTAGGTTAGTGCTTATAGACAAGGGAAAGACAAAAGAAATAACACCATCTTCTTTCCGACCTTTGTGCATGCTCGACACAGCGGGGAAAATGCTCGAAAAAATGTTAAAACCCCGATTGCACAGAGCCATTCAAGAGGCTGGAGGCCTATCGAACAATCAGAAAGGTTTCAGGAAGGGAATGTCTACTATCGACGCCATGAGCGAAGTGAAATCCGCAGTAGAAAAGGCATGGCGCAGAAATCAACACTCCCAGGAAATAGTACTCCTCATAACGCTAGATGTTAAAAATGCATTTAATTCAGCACGCTGGATAGACATGCTAGATGCTCTTAAGGCAAAATTCAACATACCCGAAAACCTTATACGAATTATTGGAGACTACCTCCGTGACCGACGGCTACAATACTTCACGTCGGACCAAGGACACCAACTGAAGAACCTTACAGGAGGAGTAGCACAGGGATCAATACTAGGACCCGACCTCTGGAACGTCCTATATGATGGACTCCTCCGAGAAGAGCTACCTATAGGGGCTACCCTGATTGGGTATGCTGACGACGTTGCAGCAATCATCTCAGCACGAAGAGTGGAGAAAGCTGAAGCCATCGCAAGTAGAGTCTTGGCAAAAGTCAAAAACTGGATGGGAGCGCACGGCCTGGAACTCGCGGAAGAAAAAACGGAGGTAGTCATACTATCAAGAAAAACAAGCATTCGGACAAGAGATATCCCAATAAACCTTGGAGACATAACCG
>CAXASF010000038.1:17500-41151 GCA_963971475.1 Chrysops caecutiens | reverse complement strand
AATAATAATAATAATAATAATAATAATAATAATAATAATAATAATAATAATAATAATAATAATAATAATAATAATAATAATAATAATAATAATAATAATAATAATAATAATAATAATAATAATAATAATAATAATAATAATAATAATAATAATAATAATAATAATAATAATAATAATAATAATAATAATAATAATAATAATAATAATAATAATAATAATAATAATAATAATAATAATAATAATAATAATAATAATAATAATAATAATAATAATAATAATAATAATAATAATAATAATAATAATAATAATAATAATAATAATAATAATAATAATAATAATAATAATAATAATAATAATAATAATAATAATAATAATAATAATAATAATAATAATAATAATAATAATAATAATAATAATAATAATAATAATAATAATAATAATAATAATAATAATAATAATAATAATAATAATAATAATAATAATAATAATAATAATAATAATAATAATAATAATAATAATAATAATAATAATAATAATAATAATAATAATAATAATAATAATAATAATAATAATAATAATAATAATAATAATAATAATAATAATAATAATAATAATAATAATAATAATAATAATAATAATAATAATAATAATAATAATAATAATAATAATAATAATAATAATAATAATAATAATAATAATAATAATAATAATAATAATAATAATAATAATAATAATAATAATAATAATAATAATAATAATAATAATAATAATAATAATAATAATAATAATAATAATAATAATAATAATAATAATAATAATAATAATAATAATAATAATAATAATAATAATAATAATAATAATAATAATAATAATAATAATAATAATAATAATAATAATAATAATAATAATAATAATAATAATAATAATAATAATAATAATAATAATAATAATAATAATAATAATAATAATAATAATAATAATAATAATAATAATAATAATAATAATAATAATAATAATAATAATAATAATAATAATAATAATAATAATAATAATAATAATAATAATAATAATAATAATAATAATAATAATAATAATAATAATAATAATAATAATAATAATAATAATAATAATAATAATAATAATAATAATAATAATAATAATAATAATAATAATAATAATAATAATAATAATAATAATAATAATAATAATAATAATAATAATAATAATAATAATAATAATAATAATAATAATAATAATAATAATAATAATAATAATAATAATAATAATAATAATAATAATAATAATAATAATAATAATAATAATAATAATAATAATAATAATAATAATAATAATAATAATAATAATAATAATAATAATAATAATAATAATAATAATAATAATAATAATAATAATAATAATAATAATAATAATAATAATAATAATAATAATAATAATAATAATAATAATAATAATAATAATAATAATAATAATAATAATAATAATAATAATAATAATAATAATAATAATAATAATAATAATAATAATAATAATAATAATAATAATAATAATAATAATAATAATAATAATAATAATAATAATAATAATAATAATAATAATAATAATAATAATAATAATAATAATAATAATAATAATAATAATAATAATAATAATAATAATAATAATAATAATAATAATAATAATAATAATAATAATAATAATAATAATAATAATAATAATAATAATAATAATAATAATAATAATAATAATAATAATAATAATAATAATAATAATAATAATAATAATAATAATAATAATAATAATAATAATAATAATAATAATAATAATAATAATAATAATAATAATAATAATAATAATAATAATAATAATAATAATAATAATAATAATAATAATAATAATAATAATAATAATAATAATAATAATAATAATAATAATAATAATAATAATAATAATAATAATAATAATAATAATAATAATAATAATAATAATAATAATAATAATAATAATAATAATAATAATAATAATAATAATAATAATAATAATAATAATAATAATAATAATAATAATAATAATAATAATAATAATAATAATAATAATAATAATAATAATAATAATAATAATAATAATAATAATAATAATAATAATAATAATAATAATAATAATAATAATAATAATAATAATAATAATAATAATAATAATAATAATAATAATAATAATAATAATAATAATAATAATAATAATAATAATAATAATAATAATAATAATAATAATAATAATAATAATAATAATAATAATAATAATAATAATAATAATAATAATAATAATAATAATAATAATAATAATAATAATAATAATAATAATAATAATAATAATAATAATAATAATAATAATAATAATAATAATAATAATAATAATAATAATAATAATAATAATAATAATAATAATAATAATAATAATAATAATAATAATAATAATAATAATAATAATAATAATAATAATAATAATAATAATAATAATAATAATAATAATAATAATAATAATAATAATAATAATAATAATAATAATAATAATAATAATAATAATAATAATAATAATAATAATAATAATAATAATAATAATAATAATAATAATAATAATAATAATAATAATAATAATAATAATAATAATAATAATAATTTTTTTTTTTTTTTTTTTTTTTTTTTTTATTGGGGTTGAAAATGCCTTCGCATCATCACAGTCAGCGTCCTGTACTGTGGTATGTCCGACTCGCACGGACTTAAAAACTCCCCATGGATTACATCAGACCGTTTCTACCCCGGAACTAGTGTGGCATTACATCAGGGTAGGGTCTGCTCTTGTCATCATGACTTCATCTTACTTGCCCTGCGTCCAGGTCCCTTTTCTTTTTTCTCAATATGCTTTCTAGAAACTGCGTCGTAGCTTTCCAATTTTCTTCGGTTCTTAGCATCTTTGCAACTATGTTTTCCGCGGTAATACTCCCGAGTGTCATTTCTAAAGAGGCTCTTTCATGATGCCACTGTTTACATTTGAAGATTGTGTGCTCTGCATCGTCTTCGTCAGAGTCACCATATATGCAGCAAGGTGTTTCCACTTTGTTCATACGGTACAGGTATTTTCGGAAGTACCCGTGGCCCGACAGAAATTGCGTGGTGTAATAGCATACTTCGCCGAAATCTCGATTTATCCAAGCCCTCAAGTCCCTTATTAACCGGAACGTCCACCTTCCAGTGTTATCGGAGTTCCATACTTCTTGCCACTTTCGCAGAGTTTCCTCTCTTATGTCGAGCCTGTCTATAGCTGCTCCTTCAGTTTGGTTTGTCTGCCAAGCTTTCTTCCGTTCTTGAGCTAGGAAGTGGATAGGGACTACTCCGCTTATCACGAATATCGCCGATTCTGATACGGTCCGATATGCCTGTGCAACTCTTAACGCCGCTGTGCGTTGTACAGAGAGGAGTACCTTTCTTCTGTGCTTTGATTTCAGTGCGTCCGCCCAAACTTCACAGCCGTATAGGAGTATTGAATTTGTCGTCTCCATCAATAACCTTCGCTTGCTTTGTGTTGGGCCTCCGATGTTAGCCATCAATTTGTTGAGCATTCCTGTAACCTTTGATGCCTTGGTTGCCGCGAAGTGTATCTGGGCCCAAAACGACAGCTTCGAATCCAGATTCACCCCGAGATAACGTAGTGCCTTCCTTGTAATATGTGTGCTGTTGCAGACTTGCATCGGTATTTCTATGGGGTTGTGCTTACGGCTCAGCAGTATAAGTTCCGTCTTTTCAAGAGCGAGAGTAAGGCTATGCTCATCTAGCCATGCCTGAGTTCTCCTCATGACCTGGTTCAGCTTTCTTTGTGCTGCTTCAGTGTTGCGTGCTTCGATTACTGCCGCTATATCATCGGCGTAGCCCACGAGATGTGCGCCGTCAGGCATTTCAATTCTCAGTAGATCATCATAGGAGATATTCCAGAGATCTGGTCCGAGTATTGATCCCTGTGCCGCTCCTGCCGTGATTTCTTTTGTCTTTCGGCCGTCGGGTGTGTCGTAAAGCAGCTTTCGGCCATTAAGGTAGCTCTGCAAAATTCTTTGTAGGTACTCGGGTACTTTGAATGCTTTTAGCGCAGTTAGTACATCTTTCCATCGGAGGCTATTGAATGCATTTTTGACATCAAGGGTTACCAACAGCAAGGTTTTCCGCGAGAAGTGGTTTCCACGTTGGGCTTCGTTAAATGTTTTTACGACGTCCTGAATTGCTCCGATTGTAGATTTTCCTTTCCTGAACCCATATTGTCTCTCCGACAGTCCGCCGGAGGCTTGGATGGCTGCGTTGAGGCGGGGTCTCAGTAGCTTCTCCAGTAGCTTTCCTGTTGTGTCTAACATGCACAGGGGGCGGTAGGAAGAGGGATCGTATATATTATCTTTACCCTTGTCAATGAGAACCAACTTTTGCTTTTTCCATGCTTTCGGGAATACTCCTTCTGTTAGACAGGCGTTAAACATATTAAGCAGTACGTGTGGGCGCTCCTCAGCTAAAATTTTCAGGACTTCCGCTGGGATCCCGTCGGGCCCTGGTGCCTTGTTCTTCTTCACTGTACCGACTGCTGTTTTAAGTTCGTCATGCGTAAAAAGCGGGGGTGGCTCCGGGCTTAAAACTGCATCCTTTCCACGGCTTTCATGCGAAGGGAATAAATTATTTACGATATTGGTGACTACGTCTGTTGGCAAGTCAATCCGTGGCGGCTTTGCTCCTAGTTTTCGCAATGCGATCTTGTATCCGAGGCCCCAGGGGTTCGTGTTAAGATCTTTTCGAAGTTCCTCCCATTTTTTCCGCTTGCTTTTGGCTATGGCAATTCTCAGCTCAATTCTAGCGTTTTTGTAGCTCTCAGCTTCAGCTACGGCGGCGTTCGTGCGCCTTGCCCTGGTGTACTTTCTGCGACTTCTGAGGCATACTGATCTGAGCTGCGCAATTTCTTCTGTCCACCAGTATACAGCTTTCCTCGTACCACGATTTTTGCTTAGCCTTGGCATCGAAGAGTTGCAAGCTCGTGTGATACTCCGCATTGTTGCTCGGACGAGAATTTCGGCATCTGTGTTGTCGACTGTGGGGATTTGCTCTTTGTCCACCGTGCGTAAGAATGCCTCCGCCTTTAGCTTTTGCACGTTCCAGACTTTAGTTGAACTTACAGTGCTATGTGCACGGCTATTTCCTGTTCCGATGCAGTAGACTATATACTGATGATCACTGCCGGTGTAATCTTCTAAGACTTTCCAACCTGTAATTTTCCCCGCGATTGTTTCCGATGCCAAGGTGATGTCAGGCACTGTATCTCTGCATCCCGGTCTTCTAAAAGTGGTTTTGTCGCCAGTGTTAATTATGTTTAAGCTCAGCCTGGCAGCCATATCCAGGATTTTCCTTCCTCTGGAGTTTGTAGTTTCTGTACCCCATTCTACGGCCTTCGCGTTAAAATCGCCCGAAACGATGACGTGCTGGCCCAGTTCTCTTGCCTTGTCCTCGATACGACTCAGCTTGTCATCAAAATCTCCAATCCGATCGCTTGGTGTAAGGTAGCAACTCATAAGTGTCAGTCCTTTAGTCCGAATGTAAACGTAGCTTTTCCCTATGCCCCTGTCGGCCAAAGCAATGTAATTTTCCTTCGGAAGCCAGATGGCAGCTGTGCCACTCTCATCTTCCACCCAGGTGCCCTGCGAGCGTGGTCTGTAAAATTCACACAAGATGACCGCATCGACCTTTTTTTCTAGTACCAACTGCTCCATAAGCAAGTCAGCCGTTTTACTCCTATGCATATTTGCCTGGAGTACTCTCATTGTTTTGTTGTTTCTCGCAGTTTGCACTTGGCGGAACCTGGTATATGGTCTACGGGACTATGACCAGCTTCAGTGCACAGGCAACACTTTGGAGTTTTCGTGCACTCTTTCATTTTGTGGCCCGGTTCTCCGCATCTTATGCATAAATTCATTTCACTTCTGTCTGGTCCCTTGCAGTCTCTCCGCGTATGGTTATACCCAAAACACCGAAAGCACCTCTTTAGCCTCTCACTGATGCTTATTCTGGCTCTCACCCACCCTATTTTGATTTTCCCAGCTGCTGTTAGGGTGCTTTCGTAATCTTTTGGTATAGTAACATAGGCTTTCACTTGCTCCCTCGAATTTGGAGTGGTTATTGCAACAGTTATTTCTGTGTTCGGGGGCAGTAATTTGTTGACCGCGCTTTCAACTTCTTCTTTAGTTGTTAGAGAGTCAAGATCTCTAATTTCCACTGTTGCTTTTGGTGTAAGCCAAGTGATCCCTGTATTTGTTTGCACTGCTGCCTTGATCTTGTCACAGAGCTCCCGAGTTATTCGTCCGCCTTTTTCGAGTTCGAGCAAGAGTGCACCAGTGCGCGTCTTTCGAACACCTCTTACTTTTGTAGCCTCGTCTGGCTGGAAACTGGTACGCAGATTTTTCAGGACCTCTGAGTAACTGAGACCTTCAGTTGGTTCAATCAGTACCGCGTCTGACTTGTATTTTGTGTCACGTCCTTTTGCTCTTTTCTTCTTTTCTGCTGCTTTTGGGGCCCCCACCAGCCCAGCATCGGATACCGAACTCGTCCCGTTTCGTGCCTTGGGATTTTCGTTGGTGGGTCTGCGTCTTTTTCCAGAAACTTGCCACTCCTCTTTCTCGGGTTCGGGTCCCCTTTCGCGTGCTCTTTTTTCCGCATCCTGGTTAATTGGGCTTGTCGCCGCCCTCTTGCTTGTGTTTGGTGTTTCGACTTCCGAGTGCCCATTTCGTATGGCAGCCTTTTTGGTCTCCTTCTCCGCCTTTTGCCACGATTTGCGGCAGGTTGTGATGACTTCGAAAAGTTCCGACATTTCGTCCACACTGTCTTGAACAATCTTGGATATATTCCTTTGCTTCTTGATTGCCATTTTTATCTCCCGGAGTGCTTTTCTGCATTTGGTGAGTGCGGCATCCTCTTCTGTCCTCAGTTTGAGTATAAACTCCTGTCTTGGCGACCCTCCAATTTTATCCTGTCGAGGCGTATGAATTGGCGTTTCCTGAGCTTGCTCATGATTAACGCTTTCATTTGGTCTGGTGCTTTCAGATTCAGTTTCGACTTGTTGCATATTTGAGCTTGATGCTATAATCATGTTTCCTGAGCAGCATGAGCTACCTGGTGGTCCGTAGCCACTTTTTCCTGGTGGCGTTCGCATTAACATACCACTTCGTTTAAAGGCTGCTTGTGAAGTGACTTCACCTGCGTTTCCGTTACTGTGTTCTCCATGTTCTGGTACATTCTTTGTTTGTTTATTGTTTTCAATTGAATCCATATGTGTGTGTGCCAGCGCATCGTACGTAAGGGTGCGGGCCGTAATAGCTGGGAGCGGGTATACCCTCGGACATTTCCTACCCCAGTTCCCTGAGGCCCAGCCTACGCTTTACCAATTCCGGGATACACGGACGAATTGGCGCTCGCACGGGGCAACCCAGGCTTCTATCCTTGGGTCCAATACGTACTTCCTGATCAAGGTCCGAAGCGGCTGGTTCCTGATCGTACGTCGTGACAGACACCTCGGCAGAGCTAGCTCACATCAGCCTTGAGATTCAAGGCACTCCCAGTGTGTCACGACGTAGAACAATCCCTTCTTCTTTCTGTTACGTCTCGTTGTTGTTTCGCACTTACAATTTTAGCCAATCACAGAAGCGGTTGCCTGCTGTAATTGTTACCGGGGGCCACCACGAGGAGGTAATGTAAGCACTTGTTCAGGAACACGTGTAGTTGCACATCTGGGTCAGCGACCGGTCAGATGCTACCCTACCGCTCCCAAACCAGGCCACGCCATAATAATAATAATAATAATAATAATAATAATAATAATAATAATAATAATAATAATAATAATAATAATAATAATAATAATAATAATAATAATAATAATAAAAATAATAATAATAATAATAATAATAATAAAAATAATAATAATAATAATAATAATAATAATAATAATAATAATAATAATAATAATAATAATAATAATAATAATAATAATAATAATAATAATAATAATAATAATAATAATAATAATAATAATAATAATAATAATAATAATAATAATAATAATAATAATAATAATAATAATAATAATAATAATAATAATAATAATAATAATAATAATAATAATAATAATAATAATAATAATAATAATAATAATAATAATAATAATAATAATAATAATAATAATAATAATAATAATAATAATAATAATAATAATAATAATAATAACAATAATAATAATAATAATAATAATAATAATAATAATAATAATAATAATAATAATAATAATAAAAATAATAATAATAATAATAATAATAATAATAATAATAATAATAATAATAATAATAATAATAATAATAATAATAATAATAATAATGATAATAATAATAATAATAATAATAATAATAATAATAATAATAATAATAATAATAATAATAATAATAATAATAATAATAATAATAATAATAATAATAATAATAATAATAATAATAATAATAATAATAATAATAATAATAATAATAATAATAATAATAATAATAATAATAATAATAATAATAATAATAATAATAATAATAATAATAATAATAATAATAATAATAATAATAATAATAATAATAATAATAATAATAATAATAATAATAATAATAATAATAATAATAATAATAATAATAATAATAATAATAATAATAATAATAATAATAATAATAATAATAATAATAATAATAATAATAATAATAATAATAATAATAATAATAATAATAATAATAATAATAATAATAATAATAATAATAATAATAATAATAATAATAATAATAATAATAATAATAATAATAATAATAATAATAATAATAATAATAATAATAATAATAATAATAATAATAATAATAATAATAATAATAATAATAATAATAATAATAATAATAATAATAATAATAATAATAATAATAATAATAATAATAATAATAATAATAATAATAATAATAATAATAATAATAATAATAATAATAATAATAATAATAATAATAATAATAATAATAATAATAATAATAATAATAATAATAATAATAATAATAATAATAATAATAATAATAATAATAATAATAATAATAATAATAATAATAATAATAATAATAATAATAATAATAATAATAATAATAATAATAATAATAATAATAATAATAATAATAATAATAATAATAATAATAATAATAATAATAATAATAATAATAATAATAATAATAATAATAATAATAATAATAATAATAATAATAATAATAATAATAATAATAATAATAATAATAATAATAATAATAATAATAATAATAATAATAATAATAATAATAATAATAATAATAATAATAATAATAATAATAATAATAATAATAATAATAATAATAATAATAATAATAATAATAATAATAATAATAATAATAATAATAATAATAATAATAATAATAATAATAATAATAATAATAATAATAATAATAATAATAATAATAATAATAATAATAATAATAATAATAATAATAATAATAATAATAATAATAATAATAATAATAATAATAATAATAATAATAATAATAATAATAATAATAATAATAATAATAATAATAATAATAATAATAATAATAATAATAATAATAATAATAATAATAATAATAATAATAATAATAATAATAATAATAATAATAATAATAATAATAATAATAATAATAATAATAATAATAATAATAATAATAATAATAATAATAATAATAATAATAATAATAATAATAATAATAATAATAATAATAATAATAATAATAATAATAATAATAATAATAATAATAATAATAATAATAATAATAATAATAATAATAATAATAATAATAATAATAATAATAATAATAATAATAATAATAATAATAATAATAATAATAATAATAATAATAATAATAATAATAATAATAATAATAATAATAATAATAATAATAATAATAATAATAATAATAATAATAATAATAATAATAATAATAATAATAATAATAATAATAATAATAATAATAATAATAATAATAATAATAATAATAATAATAATAATAATAATAATAATAATAATAATAATAATAATAATAATAATAATAATAATAATAATAATAATAATAATAATAATAATAATAATAATAATAATAATAATAATAATAATAATAATAATAATAATAATAATAATAATAATAATAATAATAATAATAATAATAATAATAATAATAATAATAATAATAATAATAATAATAATAATAATAATAATAATAATAATAATAATAATAATAATAATAATAATAATAATAATAATAATAATAATAATAATAATAATAATAATAATAATAATAATAATAATAATAATAATAATAATAATAATAATAATAATAATAATAATAATAATAATAATAATAATAATAATAATAATAATAATAATAATAATAATAATAATAATAATAATAATAATAATAATAATAATAATAATAATAATAATAATAATAATAATAATAATAATAATAATAATAATAATAATAATAATAATAATAATAATAATAATAATAATAATAATAATAATAATAATAATAATAATAATAATAATAATAATAATAATAATAATAATAATAATAATAATAATAATAATAATAATAATAATAATAATAATAATAATAATAATAATAATAATAATAATAATAATAATAATAATAATAATAATAATAATAATAATAATAATAATAATAATAATAATAATAATAATAATAATAATAATAATAATAATAATAATAATAATAATAATAATAATAATAATAATAATAATAATAATAATAATAATAATAATAATAATAATAATAATAATAATAATAATAATAATAATAATAATAATAATAATAATAATAATAATAATAATAATAATAATAATAATAATAATAATAATAATAATAATAATAATAATAATAATAATAATAATAATAATAATAATAATAATAATAATAATAATAATAATAATAATAATAATAATAATAATAATAATAATAATAATAATAATAATAATAATAATAATAATAATAATAATAATAATAATAATAATAATAATAATAATAATAATAATAATAATAATAATAATAATAATAATAATAATAATAATAATAATAATAATAATAATAATAATAATAATAATAATAATAATAATAATAATAATAATAATAATAATAATAATAATAATAATAATAATAATAATAATAATAATAATAATAATAATAATAATAATAATAATAATAATAATAATAATAATAATAATAATAATAATAATAATAATAATAATAATAATAATAATAATAATAATAATAATAATAATAATAATAATAATAATAATAATAATAATAATAATAATAATAATAATAATAATAATAATAATAATAATAATAATAATAATAATAATAATAATAATAATAATAATAATAATAATAATAATAATAATAATAATAATAATAATAATAATAATAATAATAATAATAATAATAATAATAATAATAATAATAATAATAATAATAATAATAATAATAATAATAATAATAATAATAATAATAATAATAATAATAATAATAATAATAATAATAATAATAATAATAATAATAATAATAATAATAATAATAATAATAATAATAATAATAATAATAATAATAATAATAATAATAATAATAATAATAATAATAATAATAATAATAATAATAATAATAATAATAATAATAATAATAATAATAATAATAATAATAATAATAATAATAATAATAATAATAATAATAATAATAATAATAATAATAATAATAATAATAATAATAATAATAATAATAATAATAATAATAATAATAATAATAATAATAATAATAATAATAATAATAATAATAATAATAATAATAATAATAATAATAATAATAATAATAATAATAATAATAATAATAATAATAATAATAATAATAATAATAATAATAATAATAATAATAATAATAATAATAATAATAATAATAATAATAATAATAATAATAATAATAATAATAATAATAATAATAATAATAATAATAATAATAATAATAATAATAATAATAATAATAATAATAATAATAATAATAATAATAATAATAATAATAATAATAATAATAATAATAATAATAATAATAATAATAATAATAATAATAATAATAATAATAATAATAATAATAATAATAATAATAATAATAATAATAATAATAATAATAATAATAATAATAATAATAATAATAATAATAATAATAATAATAATAATAATAATAATAATAATAATAATAATAATAATAATAATAATAATAATAATAATAATAATAATAATAATAATAATAATAATAATAATAATAATAATAATAATAATAATAATAATAATAATAATAATAATAATAATAATAATAATAATAATAATAATAATAATAATAATAATAATAATAATAATAATAATAATAATAATAATAATAATAATAATAATAATAATAATAATAATAATAATAATAATAATAATAATAATAATAATAATAATAATAATAATAATAATAATAATAATAATAATAATAATAATAATAATAATAATAATAATAATAATAATAATAATAATAATAATAATAATAATAATAATAATAATAATAATAATAATAATAATAATAATAATAATAATAATAATAATAATAATAATAATAATAATAATAATAATAATAATAAATAATAATAATAATAATAATAATAATAATAATAATAATAATAATAATAATAATAATAATAATAATAATAATAATAATAATAATAATAATAATAATAATAATAATAATAATAATAATAATAATAATAATAATAATAATAATAATAATAATAATAATAATAATAATAATAATAATAATAATAATAATAATAATAATAATAATAATAATAATAATAATAATAATAATAATAATAATAATAATAATAATAATAATAATAATAATAATAATAATAATAATAATAATAATAATAATAATAATAATAATAATAATAATAATAATAATAATAATAATAATAATAATAATAATAATAATAATAATAATAATAATAATAATAATAATAATAATAATAATAATAATAATAATAATAATAATAATAATAATAATAATAATAATAATAATAATAATAATAATAATAATAATAATAATAATAATAATAATAATAATAATAATAATAATAATAATAATAATAATAATAATAATAATAATAATAATAATAATAATAATAATAATAATAATAATAATAATAATAATAATAATAATAATAATAATAATAATAATAATAATAATAATAATAATAATAATAATAATAATAATAATAATAATAATAATAATAATAATAATAATAATAATAATAATAATAATAATAATAATAATAATAATAATAATAATAATAATAATAATAATAATAATAATAATAATAATAATAATAATAATAATAATAATAATAATAATAATAATAATAATAATAATAATAATAATAATAATAATAATAATAATAATAATAATAATAATAATAATAATAATAATAATAATAATAATAATAATAATAATAATAATAATAATAATAATAATAATAATAATAATAATAATAATAATAATAATAATAATAATAATAATAATAATAATAATAATAATAATAATAATAATAATAATAATAATAATAATAATAATAATAATAATAATAATAATAATAATAATAATAATAATAATAATAATAATAATAATAATAATAATAATAATAATAATAATAATAATAATAATAATAATAATAATAATAATAATAATAATAATAATAATAATAATAATAATAATAATAATAATAATAATAATAATAATAATAATAATAATAATAATAATAATAATAATAATAATAATAATAATAATAATAATAATAATAATAATAATAATAATAATAATAATAATAATAATAATAATAATAATAATAATAATAATAATAATAATAATAATAATAATAATAATAATAATAATAATAATAATAATAATAATAATAATAATAATAATAATAATAATAATAATAATAATAATAATAATAATAATAATAATAATAATAATAATAATAATAATAATAATAATAATAATAATAATAATAATAATAATAATAATAATAATAATAATAATAATAATAATAATAATAATAATAATAATAATAATAATAATAATAATAATAATAATAATAATAATAATAATAATAATAATAATAATAATAATAATAATAATAATAATAATAATAATAATAATAATAATAATAATAATAATAATAATAATAATAATAATAATAATAATAATAATAATAATAATAATAATAATAATAATAATAATAATAATAATAATAATAATAATAATAATAATAATAATAATAATAATAATAATAATAATAATAATAATAATAATAATAATAATAATAATAATAATAATAATAATAATAATAATAATAATAATAATAATAATAATAATAATAATAATAATAATAATAATAATAATAATAATAATAATAATAATAATAATAATAATAATAATAATAATAATAATAATAATAATAATAATAATAATAATAATAATAATAATAATAATAATAATAATAATAATAATAATAATAATAATAATAATAATAATAATAATAATAATAATAATAATAATAATAATAATAATAATAATAATAATAATAATAATAATAATAATAATAATAATAATAATAATAATAATAATAATAATAATAATAATAATAATAATAATAATAATAATAATAATAATAATAATAATAATAATAATAATAATAATAATAATAATAATAATAATAATAATAATAATAATAATAATAATAATAATAATAATAATAATAATAATAATAATAATAATAATAATAATAATAATAATAATAATAATAATAATAATAATAATAATAATAATAATAATAATAATAATAATAATAATAATAATAATAATAATAATAATAATAATAATAATAATAATAATAATAATAATAATAATAATAATAATAATAATAATAATAATAATAATAATAATAATAATAATAATAATAATAATAATAATAATAATAATAATAATAATAATAATAATAATAATAATAATAATAATAATAATAATAATAATAATAATAATAATAATAATAATAATAATAATAATAATAATAATAATAATAATAATAATAATAATAATAATAATAATAATAATAATAATAATAATAATAATAATAATAATAATAATAATAATAATAATAATAATAATAATAATAATAATAATAATAATAATAATAATAATAATAATAATAATAATAATAATAATAATAATAATAATAATAATAATAATAATAATAATAATAATAATAATAATAATAATAATAATAATAATAATAATAATAATAATAATAATAATAATAATAATAATAATAATAATAATAATAATAATAATAATAATAATAATAATAATAATAATAATAATATAATAATAATAATAATAATAATAATAATAATAATAATAATAATAATAATAATAATAATAATAATAATAATAATAATAATAATAATAATAATAATAATAATAATAATAATAATAATAATAATAATAATAATAATAATAATAATAATAATAATAATAATAATAATAATAATAATAATAATAATAATAATAATAATAATAATAATAATAATAATAATAATAATAATAATAATAATAATAATAATAATAATAATAATAATAATAATAATAATAATAATAATAATAATAATAATAATAATAATAATAATAATAATAATAATAATAATAATAATAATAATAATAATAATAATAATAATAATAATAATAATAATAATAATAATAATAATAATAATAATAATAATAATAATAATAATAATAATAATAATAATAATAATAATAATAATAATAATAATAATAATAATAATAATAATAATAATAATAATAATAATAATAATAATAATAATAATAATAATAATAATAATAATAATAATAATAATAATAATAATAATAATAATAATAATAATAATAATAATAATAATAATAATAATAATAATAATAATAATAATAATAATAATAATAATAATAATAATAATAATAATAATAATAATAATAATAATAATAATAATAATAATAATAATAATAATAATAATAATAATAATAATAATAATAATAATAATAATAATAATAATAATAATAATAATAATAATAATAATAATAATAATAATAATATAATAATAATAATAATAATAATAATAATAATAATAATAATAATAATAATAATAATAATAATAATAATAATAATAATAATAATAATAATAATAATAATAATAATAATAATAATAATAATAATAATAATAATAATAATAATAATAATAATAATAATAATAATAATAATAATAATAATAATAATAATAATAATAATAATAATAATAATAATAATAATAATAATAATAATAATAATAATAATAATAATAATAATAATAATAATAATAATAATAATAATAATAATAATAATAATAATAATAATAATAATAATAATAATAATAATAATAATAATAATAATAATAATAATAATAATAATAATAATAATAATAATAATAATAATAATAATAATAATAATAATAATAATAATAATAATAATAATAATAATAATAATAATAATAATAATAATAATAATAATAATAATAATAATAATAATAATAATAATAATAATAATAATAATAATAATAATAATAATAATAATAATAATAATAATAATAATAATAATAATAATAATAATAATAATAATAATAATAATAATAATAATAATAATAATAATAATAATAATAATAATAATAATAATAATAATAATAATAATAATAATAATAATAATAATAATAATAATAATAATAATAATAATAATAATAATAATAATAATAATAATAATAATAATAATAATAATAATAATAATAATAATAATAATAATAATAATAATAATAATAATAATAATAATAATAATAATAATAATAATAATAATAATAATAATAATAATAATAATAATAATAATAATAATAATAATAATAATAATAATAATAATAATAATAATAATAATAATAATAATAATAATAATAATAATAATAATAATAATAATAATAATAATAATAATAATAATAATAATAATAATAATAATAATAATAATAATAATAATAATAATAATAATAATAATAATAATAATAATAATAATAATAATAATAATAATAATAATAATAATAATAATAATAATAATAATAATAATAATAATAATAATAATAATAATAATAATAATAATAATAATAATAATAATAATAATAATAATAATAATAATAATAATAATAATAATAATAATAATAATAATAATAATAATAATAATAATAATAATAATAATAATAATAATAATAATAATAATAATAATAATAATAATAATAATAATAATAATAATAATAATAATAATAATAATAATAATAATAATAATAATAATAATAATAATAATAATAATAATAATAATAATAATAATAATAATAATAATAATAATAATAATAATAATAATAATAATAATAATAATAATAATAATAATAATAATAATAATAATAATAATAATAATAATAATAATAATAATATAATAATAATAATAATAATAATAATAATAATAATAATAATAATAATAATAATAATAATAATAATAATAATAATAATAATAATAATAATAATAATAATAATAATAATAATAATAATAATAATAATAATAATAATAATAATAATAATAATAATAATAAAATAATAATAATAATAATAATAATAATAATAATAATAATAATTAATAATAATAATAATAATAATTTTTTTTTTTTTTTTTTTTTTTTTTTTTACGAGGGAGGGGAAATCCGTTTACGGACGTTGTGTCGGACTCCTATGCGACTACCGACTAAAACCCCTCCCTCGGACTCCAAGGACACCAACCACGGATTCACCTATTACTCTTTGTCCTATTGCGATTGTGTATTATTTTACTCCTATACCTATACACTCCCCTTATAATTGTACCCTATTAATACTATCCTACCTTATTTATGCTAAATAATAAAAACTTTAATTTAAACGTAAGTTGCTGTCGGTGCGAGGTGAGTATCCTCCTCCTTTGTGCCTGAGGTTCTTTTCGGGCACTTCTTTATCACGTCCCGGCCAGGCGGAAGAAGCGCTCTAGTCTAAGCCTAAGTCACAAGACACCGAGCATTATTTGCCGGTGTTTTACAACTGAGGTTTTTTCAAGCACTTCTTTATCACGCGCCAGACAGGCGGAAGAACCACCCTAATCTTAACCTCTGCAACAAGCCGTCAGATATCATCTCGCCATGACATCTACACTCCATGTATCGCCTTAAACTACTGCTACCACACATCTGCTATTTATGGGCTTACATCTATTGAAATTCATAAGCTCTAACCTCTAATGGCTGATGGTCCCTCTGCATTTCACCCTCTCTGTGCTTTGTGCGGAGGACATCTTCAATGTATCCTTGTATCATTCTCCACCTGTCCTCCGTCATAAGCATGTGGCCCACTATATTTTCGGCCGTCAGTCTACCGACCTCGGCTTCAATCCCTTCTCTTCGCTGCGCCCATCGTTCACAGTAAAACAGCGTGTGCTCTGCGTCGTCTTTTTCCACCCCGCAGTACTGGCATTCTGGTGAATCAGCCCTGCCCATGTTATGTAGGTATGATCTAAAACACCCATGACCGCTGAGGAACTGCGTCATGTAGTACGACACTTCTCCATGCGCGCGTCCCACCCATGGTTCAATCTGCGGGATAAGTCGGGCCGTCCATCTGCCTCTAGACTCCGTGCTCCATAAGTCTTGCCATTTTCTCAAGGTGTGGGCTCTCTCTTCTGTACTTGCCCGGGCTCTTCCCACCTCGCTTTTCCTTCTATAGATCGCCTTTCGCTCTAATGCTAGTAGACCTACGGGTATGACTCCAGCAATGACAAGGACTGCCGGCTCAGAGACTGTGCGGTAAGCACAAGTTACTCTAAGAGCCCCCCTCCTTTGTACGGAGGCCAGGCGCTTCCTGTAGCGTTCGATTTTCATTCTGGCGCCCCATATCTCAGCGCCGTATAGAAGTATGGACTGCACCGTGCTCATCAATAGTCGCCGTTTCGCCGGCATTGGCCCATGGGTGTTAGCCATTATCCTGCTCAAATATGTTGTTATTAACGCCGCCTTGTCTGCCGTCCGCCGAATGTGTTCTCCGAAGGTGAGCTTAGTGTCCATTGTCACCCCCAGATACTTAGCGACAGGCTTTGTCTGCATATGCTCATCTCCCACTACAATGGGCAGAGCCTTCTCGATCCTCCTTTTCGTGAGGATTACGATTTCCGTCTTGGCTGCAGCTAACGAAAGTCCATGCTCGCTCATCCAGCTGTTCACCCTCCGCATGACTTGGTTGAGTTTAAGTTGCGCCAACTCGTAGGTGCGCGCAGCAATCAACGCTACGACATCGTCCGCGTAGCCAACCAAGCGCGTCTCTTCTGGCATCTCTAGTCGCAAGAGGCTATCGTAGGAAATATTCCACAGATCCGGGCCGAGAATAGACCCTTGCGCCGCCCCCGCTGTTATAGTCTTTCTGCGGATGCCTTCCACAGTCTCATACTCCAGCGCTCGATCACTCAGATAGTCCTTCATCATACGGAGTAGGTATCCCGGCACTTGGAAAGTTTTCTCCAACGCATCGAGAATGTCGCACCACCTTGCCGAGTTGAATGCATTCTTAACATCTAGTGTCACTAATAAGACCATTCGGCGTGAATGGTGATTACCCCTCTCAGCTCTATGAACCGCTTCAACGACCTCATTTATCGCATCAATAGTGCACCGGCCCCGGCGGAAGCCATATTGACGTTCGCATAGGTCCCCTGCTGTCCGGATTGCCGATAATAGACGGGGCTGCAGCAGTTTTTCAAGGACTTTACCCGCGGTGTCTAGCATGCATAGTGGGCGGTACGATGATGGTGCCAGTACATCTCCTTTGCCCTTGTTAATCAGCACAAGTCTTCCTATCTTCCAGGGGGAATAAAACAGTCCTGCCTTCAAACACGTGTTGTACATTCCCAGCAGGATTTCGGGGCACGCCCCGAGCGCCTTCTTTAGCGCTTCGCTGGGAATTCCGTCTGGTCCTGGGGCTTTCCCGTTGCGGAGGGAATTTATTGCTACCATCAGCTCCTCCTCGGTAAACAAAGGTATGTTTCCGACGTCTTCCACTTCTCTCTCTCTGATTGGGTGCGTCGGGAAGAGCGCGTTCACGATATGGGCCATGACTTCTGCCTCCATGGTGGGTCTTGGTGCCATCGCTCCCAGTTTCTTAGTCACAATCTTGTACCCAAGTCCCCAGGGGTCCGCATTTACTTCCTCCGCCAGCCTCCGCCATTGTGCTACCTTGCTGCGCCTTATGGTGGATCGTAGCACCTTTTTAGCGGTTTTGTACTCGAGGGAGAGAGCCCTTGCCTCCCCCCGGTTCTTGGCCCTTTGCGCTTTCCGTCTCACGCGCAGGCAAGTTCTCCGTAGTTCAGCTATTTCGGTCGTCCACCAGTACACGGGGCGTTTGCTATGACTGGGTCTCCTGCGTGGCATCGCCGCTTCGCATGCCCTATGAAGAAGGTTCATGGAATCCTTAACGGCTTTCTCCGCCAGCGACCTGTCCTCTGTCGTATGTGGATGTTTCACACTGGCCAGGCCCGCGAGGAGTACTGTTTTGAACTTATCTTCGTCAAAGCTTCGCACATTCCACAGTCTTTTACCACTCAGCCCGGCCGTCGGTGCTACATGGCCATCATAAACTCTGAAGGTGATGTATTGGTGGTCACTTCCTGTGTATTCCTCGAGCACTCTCCATTCTTTTACTGCTGCTACCATTCCCTCTGAAGCAAGTGAGATATCAGGAATGGTTCCTCTATATCCGGGACGGCGAAAAGTTGGAGTGTTACCGATATTCAATATGGCGAGACCTGTTCGGGCAACCATTTCCAATAGATATCTGCCCCGCGAATCGGTCTCGGGCATGCCCCACTCTACGCCTCTTGCGTTGAAATCACCCACAACCACCACTCTTCCTCCCGTTTGGCGGATTTTGTCCTCAAGGGCGTCCACTTTGTCCCTGTAGTATCGAATAGGTTCGTTCGGGGTAAAATAGCAACTGAAATAGGTTACTCCAGAGCTCTTTACCCAAACGTAACCACGGCCGCTCCCATGCGCTGCCACCCGCACCTTGGTTGGTTCTCTTACCCATATTGCAGCCGTCCCAAGCTCATCCAGGTACCAACCTGGAGAGTGGTAGTTCTTATATTGCTCGCTTATGAGTAGAAGGTCCACCTTTTTCTCGTTTCCTATTTGGTGCAGCAAATTATTCGCTGTTAAACTCCGATTCATATTAGCTTGTAAGATACGGATCATCTCATAAGCTTTTTGCTTTTTTCTAGGGCATCTGCGAATACCCTACACCGTTTTGACCCAGGCGCGTGGTCGAGCCCTTCCGGACCTTTGCCTGTTTCTTCACATATTGTACAGTGATCCGGAGCCGAGCACTGCTTGGCCTTGTGCTCCGCTTTCATGCACTTGAAGCATAGGCGACTCCTTTCTGGCCCTTTACAAGTGCTGGCGTGATGCCCGTAGCTGAGACAACGGAAGCACCGTGGAACGTTACATTTTTGTTGGACCCTGCAGCTCACCCAGCCAATTTTGATATGCTGGGCCTTCAGGAGTTGGCTTGCCCCCTTCGTGTTGAGCGTGACCGTGGCCTTTTTCTGCCCCCTGCTGTTACTGTTTGAGATGGAGACGGTAGGGTTTTCAGCGAGCCCGCTTGTAGCTCTTAAAACCGCCGCCAGCACCTCCTCTTCTGTAGTGAGATCATCTAGGTCCCTGATCTCCACAGATTCCTTGGGCTCGAGACTGCGTACCGTGGCGCCGTCTCCTAGCGATCGCTTCAGGGCATCACTAAATGCCGCTTTATCGCCCATCTCCTTTCCTAGTTCCACCAGCAGTTCCCCGGAACGGGTTCGGCGAATGGATCTTACATCCGTGTTGGTTTCTGCAGGATTAACTTTTGCCCGGATCATGCCTAGGACCTCTGCGTAAGATTTCCCTTGCAGCGGTTTTATCACGAAGGCTTCTCTTCGAGGCCTGCGTTTCTTCTCCTTATTTTTTTGCCTCTGGTGGACAGACGTCTCTTGCCCGGGGCAGGGGACATCTGGCTCTTTTTGTTTATTTCTGACGGCCTTGGTTCTGCCTTTCTTCGTATGAACTTGCCATTCTTCCTCCTCCGGCACTCCTTCACATAGCTTTTTCCCCGCCTCTTGCTCGATCGGGCTCGTAGCAGCCCTCTTGCTAGTGATGGGTGTTTGTGCGCCTAAGTTCTGTGTCCGCGTTGCCAATTTTTGGTCCTGCAACTCGGCTTTTCGCCAAGACTTCCGACAGGTCTCGATAATATCTATCAATTCAGTCATTTCATCGGCCCTGTCTTGGACAGTCTTTGAGATATTTTTCTGTTTTTTAATTGCTGCTTTGATGTCTCGCAGTGCACTTTTGCATTTTGCAAGTGCCGCATCCTCCTCCTTTTTCATTCGTTCGATGAAGTTGTGTCGCGGTGATCCTCCTCTTTCCTCCTGTCTGCTACTTTGGATCGATTCATTAGCGTTTTCCGCTTCTTGGGCGTCTGCGTTTGCTGGTACATACCCGTTTGTCGGGCTGGGCAGACCACCCGTTGGTGCACAGGCCACTTTGTCTGGTGGCGTGCGCATCAACGAACTGCTTGGTTTAGGTGTATCTTTGCTTGGTGGTGTCCTTGCCACCTTCGCGCTTCGGCTAAAGGCTCCTGGAAGGATTCTTTCATCTGTCCTTCCGTTATAGAGTTCATCATTGTGCAGTGCATTAATGCCTTCTTGGGCCTCTACACTTGCCTTTCTCTCTCTGTTTTGCGTATTGTTTGTGTTTTTCCCAATAGTATTCATCATTGTTGATCACCAGCGCATCGTGTGCAGGGGAGCGGGCCGTAATAGTCAGGAACGGGTATACCCTCGGGGACATTAGCCCCTACCCCAGTCCTCTGAGGCCTGACCTACGCTTAACAAGTCCCGGAATACACGGACGGACCTGCGCTCGCTCGGAGCAATGCAGACTTCTACTTCTGCATCCAATGCACACTCCCTGACCAGGGACCGAAGGGGCTGGCTCCTGATACACGTCACGGCTACCACCTCAGCTGAATTAACAGCAGCCCTTCCACACCGCCGGCGGGACACCAGCGACATCTCCGGGCACTCCCAGTGTGCCGCAACGTGTACCGGTCGCAAACATTATGGCAGCCGCACCTGACATGGTGACAGACGCTGACCAGCGCACCGCCCACCTTGGGAACAGACGTGCGTTGGATTTTTTCGCCTAATCTCCGTTTTGGTCCGCGAGTGGAA
>CAXASF010000038.1:12500-15000 GCA_963971475.1 Chrysops caecutiens | reverse complement strand
CTTTCGCAGTGTTTCACGTCGCATTTCCATTTTATCTGCACTTATATTATTAGATTTTTTTTGTTCCCAGGATTTTTTCCGCTCTTCAGCTAGAAAGTGGATAGGAATGGTTCCGCTTATGACCAAGACTGCCGATTCTGATACCGTTCGATAGGCATGCGCAACTCTCAGTGCCGCAGTTCGTTGAACTGACAGTAGTACTTTCCTTCTATATTCAGCTTTTAATGCGTCCGCCCATACTTCGCAGCCGTATAAAAGAATGGAGTTGGTCGTATCCATTATCAGCTTCCGTTTGTTCTGCGTGGGGCCTCCAATGTTCGCCATTAATTTACTTAAAAGTCCAGTGACTTTTCCAGCCTTTGCTGCTGCGTAATTTATCTGAGCCCAAAAGGATAACTTTGAGTCCAGTTTCACTCCGAGGTAGCGTATCGCTGGTTTTGTGTCGAGGCTTTTATCCCCCACCAGCATCGGGATTTCCAAGCTTATGTGTTTCCGTGTGAGCAGAATCAGCTCTGTCTTCTCCAGAGCGAGTTTAAGGCTGCGTGTTTCTAACCACTCTTGTGTCCGTCTCATTACTTGGTTTAGTTTCCTCTGTAATGCCTCGGTGTTTCTAGCCGCAATTACCGCAGCTATGTCGTCCGCGTAGCCGACCAAGTGTGCGTCCTCAGGCATTTCTATTTTAAGGAGTGCGTTGTAGTTCACGTTCCATAGGTCTGGTCCAAGAATTGAACCCTGTGCAGCTCCTGCTGTAAGGTTTTTAACCTTTTCTCCATCCCGTGTATCGTACACTAGTTTCCGGTCTCTTAAGTAGCTCTGCAAAATTTTCTTTAAATAAACAGGCACGTTGAAAGCTTCCAGGGCATTAAGTGCATCCTCCCATCGGAGACTATTAAATGCGTTTTTAACATCTAATGTCACCAGCAGTACTATTTTTCTTGAGAAATTGTTCCCAATCTGTGCTTTTTGGAAACTAGTGATAACGTCCTGAATGGCTCCGATGGTTGATTTTCCTTGCCTAAAACCGTACTGTCTCTCCGACAGCCCTCCAGCCGCATTCAAAGCTGCAGTAAGACGAGGTTTCAATAATTTTTCCATCAGCTTTCCAGTTGTGTCCAACATACACAGCGGGCGATAGGACGATGGATCTTGCGGGCTACCTTTACGCTTGCTTATGAGCACGAGCTTTTGCTTCTTCCACACTTCCGGGAAAATTCCTTCGCCGAGACATGCGTTGTATATCTGTAGTAACACCTGCGGACGCTTGTTGGCCACTATTTTTAACACTTCGGCTGGGATTCCGTCTGGTCCAGGGGCTTTGTTGTTTTTTAAAGTGCTGGCAGCTGCTTTCAGTTCATCAGCGGTGAAAGGTGGTGGGGGTTCTAAACAGTTATACACCGCATCCTGTCCACGGCTCTCATGCGAAGGAAACAGGGTGTTCACGATGTTGGTGACCGTTTCACTTGCAAGGTCTGGAGGTGGTATCCTTGATCCGAGTTTACGCATGACGATCTTGTACCCAAGGCCCCATGGGTTGGTGTTTAACTCTTCGCGAAGTTCTTCCCACTTTTCCCTCTTTCGCTTCGCGATGGCAGCTTTTAACTCTTTTTTGGCAATTTTATAAGTTTCTGCTTCTGCCGTGGCTGCGTTCGAGCGTCTGGCTCTTGTATATTTCCGACGGCTGCTGAGACAGGATTGCCTGAGCTGCATAATCTCATCTGTCCACCAGTAAACGGCTTTTCTGGTACTATGTTTCCGAAGCTTTGGCATAGAGGTATTACAAGCTCGAGTTATGCTATTCATCACAGCAGTCACCTGTGTTCTGGCATCGACGTTATGGGCGTTGTGATGTTGCATCTCATCCAACTTGGAGAGAAATATCTCCGGTCTTATTTTCGCCACGTTCCATTTTCTAGTGGTGGTTTTTGTAGTCCGTGGTGGAGCGTTTCCTTCTTCGACCCGATAGAAGATGTATTGGTGGTCGCTTCCCGTATAATCTTCAAGAACCGTCCATTGTACGATTTTTCGAGTTAGCTGCGCTGATGATAAGGTTATGTCTGGTACAGTGTTTTTACATCCTGGTCTCCTAAATGTTCCAGAGCCGCCCGTATTGACGACGTTTAGATCCAACCTGGCGGCCATATCCAGGATTTTCCTTCCTCTGGAGTTTGTAGTTTCTGTACCCCATTCTACGGCCTTCGCGTTAAAATCGCCCGAAACGATGACGTGCTGGCCCAGTTCTCTTGCCTTGTCCTCGATACGGCTCAGCTTGTCATCGAAATCTCCAATCCGATCGCTTGGTGTAAGGTAGCAGCTCATAAGTGTCAGTCCTTTAGTCCGAATGTAAACGTAGCTTTTCCCTATGCCCCTGTCGGCCAAAGCCATGTAATTTTCCTTCGGAAGCCAGATGGCAGCTGTGCCACTCTCATCTTCCACCCAGGTGCCCTGGGAGCGTGGTCTGTAAAATTCGCACAAGATGACCGCATCGACCTTTTTTTCTAGT
>CAXASF010000038.1:0-7500 GCA_963971475.1 Chrysops caecutiens | reverse complement strand
TAATAATAATAATAATAATAATAATAATAATAATAATAATAATAATAATAATAATAATAATAATAATAATAATAATAATAATAATAATAATAATAATAATAATAATAATAATAATAATAATAATAATAATAATAATAATAATAATAATAATAATAATAATAATAATAATAATAATAATAATAATAATAATAATAATAATAATAATAATAATAATAATAATAATAATAATAATAATAATAATAATAATAATAATAATAATAATAATAATAATAATAATAATAATAATAATAATAATAATAATAATAATAATAATAATAATAATAATAATAATAATAATAATAATAATAATAATAATAATAATAATAATAATAATAATAATAATAATAATAATAATAATAATAATAATAATAATAATAATAATAATAATAATAATAATAATAATAATAATAATAATAATAATAATAATAATAATAATAATAATAATAATAATAATAATAATAATAATAATAATAATAATAATAATAATAATAATAATAATAATAATAATAATAATAATAATAATAATAATAATAATAATAATAATAATAATAATAATAATAATAATAATAATAATAATAATAATAATAATAATAATAATAATAATAATAATAATAATAATAATAATAATAATAATAATAATAATAATAATAATAATAATAATAATAATAATAATAATAATAATAATAATAATAATAATAATAATAATAATAATAATAAAATAATAATAATAATAATAATAATAATAATAATAATAATAATAATAATAATAATAATAATAATAATAATAATAATAATAATAATAATAATAATAATAATAATAATAATAATAATAATAATAATAATAATAATAATAATAATAATAATAATAATAATAATAATAATAATAATAATAATAATAATAATAATAATAATAATAATAATAATAATAATAATAATAATAATAATAATAATAATAATAATAATAATAATAATAATAATAATAATAATAATAATAATAATAATAATAATAATAATAATAATAATAATAATAATAATAATAATAATAATAATAATAATAATAATAATAATAATAATAATAATAATAATAATAATAATAATAATAATAATAATAATAATAATAATAATAATAATAATAATAATAATAATAATAATAATAATAATAATAATAATAATAATAATAATAATAATAATAATAATAATAATAATAATAATAATAATAATAATAATAATAATAATAATAATAATAATAATAATAATAATAATAATAATAATAATAATAATAAATAATAATAATAATAATAATAATAATAATAATAATAATAATAATAATAATAATAATAATAATAATAATAATAATAATAATAATAATAATAATAATAATAATAATAATAATAATAATAATAATAATAATAATAATAATAATAATAATAATAATAATAATAATAATAATAATAATAATAATAATAATAATAATAATAATAATAATAATAATAATAATAATAATAATAATAATAATAATAATAATAATAATAATAATAATAATAATAATAATAATAATAATAATAATAATAATAATAATAATAATAATAATAATAATAATAATAATAATAATAATAATAATAATAATAATAATAATAATAATAATAATAATAATAATAATAATAATAATAATAATAATAATAATAATAATAATAATAATAATAATAATAATAATAATAATAATAATAATAATAATAATAATAATAATAATAATAATAATAATAATAATAATAATAATAATAATAATAATAATAATAATAATAATAATAATAATAATAATAATAATAATAATAATAATAATAATAATAATAATAATAATAATATAATAATAATAATAATAATAATAATAATAATAATAATAATAATAATAATAATAATAATAATAATAATAATAATAATAATAATAATAATAATAATAATAATAATAATAATAATAATAATAATAATAATAATAATAATAATAATAATAATAATAATAATAATAATAATAATAATAATAATAATAATAATAATAATAATAATAATAATAATAATAATAATAATAATAATAATAATAATAATAATAATAATAATAATAATAATAATAATAATAATAATAATAATAATAATAATAATAATAATAATAATAATAATAATAATAATAATAATAATAATAATAATAATAATATAATAATAATAATAATAATAATAATAATAATAATAATAATAATAATAATAATAATAATAATAATAATAATAATAATAATAATAATAATAATAATAATAATAATAATAATAATAATATAATAATAATAATAATAATAATATAATAATAATAATAATAATAATAATAATAATAATAATAATAATAATAATAATAATAATAATAATAATAATAATATAATAATAATAATAATAATAATAATAATAATAATAATAATAATAATAATAATAATAATAATAATAATAATAATAATAATAATAATAATAATAATAATAATAATAATAATAATAATAATAATAATAATAATAATAATAATAATAATAATAATAATAATAATAATAATAATAATAATAATAATAATAATAATAATAATAATAATAATAATAATAATAATAATAATAATAATAATAATAATAATAATAATAATAATAATAATAATAATAATAATAATAATAATAATAATAATAATAATAATAATAATAATAATAATAATAATAATAATAATAATAATAATAATAATAATAATAATAATAATAATATAATAATAATAATAATAATAATAATAATAATAATAATAATAATAATAATAATAATAATAATAATAATAATAATAATAATAATAATAATAATAATAATAATAATAATAATAATAATAATAATAATAATAATAATAATAATAATAATAATAATAATAATAATAATAATAATAATAATAATAATAATAATAATATAATAATAATAATAATAATAATAATAATAATAATAATAATAATAATAATAATAATAATAATAATAATAATAATAATAATAATAATAATAATAATAATAATAATAATAATAATAATAATAATAATAATAATAATAATAATAATAATAATAATAATAATAATAATAATAATAATAATAATAATAATAATAATAATAATAATAATAATAATAATAATAATAATAATAATAATAATAATAATAATAATAATAATAATAATAATAATAATAATAATAATAATAATAATAATAATAATAATAATAATAATAATAATAATAATAATAATAATAATAATAATAATAATAATAATAATAATAATAATAATAATTAATAATAATAATAATAATAAAATAATAATAATAATAATAATAATAATAATAATAATAATAATAATAATAATAATAATAATAATAATAATAATAATAATAATAATAATAATAATAATAATAATAATAATAATAATAATAATAATAATAATAATAATAATAATAATAATAATAATAATAATAATAATAATAATAATAATAATAATAATAATAATAATAATAATATAATAATAATAATAATAATAATAATAATAATAATAATAATAATAATAATAATAATAATAATAATAATAATAATAATAATAATAATAATAATAATAATAATAATAATAATAATAATAATAATAATAATAATAATAATAATAATAATAATAATAATAATAATAATAATAATAATAATAATAATAATAATAATAATAATAATAATAATAATAATAATAATAATAATAATAATAATAATAATAATAATAATAATAATAATAATAAATAATAATAATAATAATAATAATAATAATAATAATAATAATAATAATAATAATAATAATAATAATAATAATAATAATAATAATAATAATAATAATAATAATAATAATAATAATAATAATAATAATAATAATATAATAATAATAATAATAATAATAATAATAATAATAATAATAATATAATAATAATAATAATAATAATAATAATAATAATATAATAATAATAATAATAATAATAATAATAATAATAATAATAATAATAATAATAATAATAATAATAATAATAATAATAATAATAATATAATAATAATAATAATAATAATAATAATAATAATAATAATAATAATAATAATAATAATAATAATAATAATAATAATAATAATAATAATAATAATAATAATAATAATAATAATAATAATAATAATAATAATAATAATAATAATAATAATAATAATAATAATAATAATAATAATAATAATAATAATAATAATAATAATATAATAATAATAATAATAATAATAATAATAATAATAATAATAATAATAATAATAATAATAATAATAATAATAATAATAATAATAATAATAATAATAAATAATAATAATAATAATAATAATAATAATAATAATACATAATAATAATAATAATAATAATAATAATAATAATAATAATAATAATAATAATAATAATATAATAATAATAATAATAATAATAATAATAATAATAATAATAATAATAATAATAATAATATAATAATAATAATAATAATAATAATAATAATAATAATAATAATAATAATAATAATAATAATAATAATAATAATAATAATAATAATAATAATAATAATAATAATAATAATAATAATAATAATAATAATAATAATAATAATAATATAATAATAATAATAATAATAATAATAATAATAATAATAATAATAATAATAATAATAATAATAATAATAATAATAATAATAATAATAATAATAATAATAATAATAATAATAATAATAATAATAATAATAATAATAATAATAATAATAATAATAATAATAATAATAATAATAATAATAATAATAATAATAATAATAATTAATATAATAATAATAATAATAATAATAATAATAATAATAATAATAATAATAATAATAATAATAATAATAATAATAATAATAATAATAATAATAATAATAATAATAATAATAATAATAATAATAATAATAATAATAATAATAATAATAATAATAATAATAATAATAATAATAATAATAATAATAATAATAATAATAATAATAATAATAATAATAATAATAATAATAATAATAATAATAATAATAATAATAATAATAATAATAATAATAATAATAATAATAATAATAATAATAATAATAATAATAATAATAATAATAATAATAATAATAATAATAATAATAATAATAATAATAATAATAATAATAATAATAATAATAATAATAATAATAATAATAATAATAATAATAATAATAATAATAATAATAATAATAATAATAATAATAATAATAATAATAATAATAATAATAATAATAATAATAATAATAATAATAATAATAATATAATAATAATAATAATAATAATAATAATAATAATATTAATAATAATAATAATAATAATAATAATAATAATAATAATAATAATAATAATAATAATAATAATAATAATAATAATAATAATAATAATAATAATAATAATAATAATAATAATAATAATAATAATAATAATAATAATAATAATATAATAATAATAATAATAATAATAATAATAATAATAATAATAATAATAATAATAATAATAATAATAATAATAATAATAATAATAATAATAATAATAATAATAATAATAATAATAATAATAATAATAATAATAATAATAATAATAATAATAATAATAATAATAATAATAATAATAATAATAATAATAATAATAATAATAATAATAATAATATAATAATAATAATAATAATAATAATAATAATAATAATAATAATAATAATAATAATAATAATAATAATAATAATAATAATAATAATAATAATAATAATAATAATAATAATAATAATAATAATAATAATAATAATAATAATAATAATAATAATAATAATAATAATAATAATAATATAATAATAATAATAATAATAATAATAATAATAATAATAATAATAATAATAATAATAATAATAATAATAATAATAATAATAATAATAATAATAATAATAATAATAATAATAATAATAATAATAATAATAATAATAATAATAATAATAATAATAATAATAATAATAATAATAATAATAATAATAATAATAATAATAATAATAATAATAATAATAATAATAATAATAATAATAATAATATAATAATAATAATAAAATAATAATAATAATAATAATAATAATAATAATAATAATAATAATAATAATAATAATAATAATAATAATAATAATATAATAATAATAATAATAATAATAATAATAATAATAACAATAATAATAATAATAATAATAATAATAATAATAATAATAATAATAATAATAATAATAATAATAATAATAATAATAATAATAATAATAATAATAATAATAATAATAATAATAATAATAATAATAATAATAATAATAATAATAATAATAAAATAATAATAATAATAATAATAATAATAATAATAATAATAATAATAATAATAATAATAATAATAATAATAATAATAATAATAATAATAATAATAATAATAATAATAATAATAATAATAATAATAATAATAATAATAATAATAATAATAATAATAATAATAATAATAATAATAATAATAAATAATAATAATAATAATAATAATAATAATAATAATAATAATAATAATAATAATAATAATAATAATAATAATAATAATAATAATAATAATAATAATAATAATAATAATAATAATAACAATAATAATAATAATAATAATAATAATAATAATAATAATAATAATAATAATAATAATAATAATAATAATAATAATAATAATAATAATAATAATAATAATAATAATAATAATAATAATAATAATAATAATAATAATAATAATAATAATATAATAATAATAATTAATAATAATAATAATAATAATAATAATAATAATAAATAATAATAATAATAATAATAATAATAATAATATAATAATAATAATAATAATAATAATAAATAATAATATAATAATAATAATAATAATAATAATAATAATAATAATAATAATAATAATAATATAATAATAATAATAATAATAATAATAATAATAATAATAATAATAATAATTAATAATAATAATAATAATAATAATAATAATAATATAATAATAATAATAATAATAATAATAATAATAATAATAATAATAATAATAATAATAATAATAATAATAATAATAATAATAATAATAATTAATAATAATAATAAGTAATAATAATAATAATAATAATAATAATAATAATAATAATAGTAATAATAATAATAATAATAATAATAATAATAATAATAATAATAATAATAATAATAATAATAATAATAATAATAATAATAATAATAATAATAATAATAATATATAATTATAATAATACTAATAATAATAATAATAATAA
>CAXASF010000037.1:202500-212500 GCA_963971475.1 Chrysops caecutiens | reverse complement strand
TAGTCAAATTAAAAACTAAATCTTCTCTATCTTGATCTACATACATCTCGTCGATCTTATGACATTCCTTCTCGAAGTCTTTGATATATTGCAAAACAGGGAAGTTACTTTTGTCAAAAGTTAGATTGTGTTTGGGACCTAACTGGAGAATTTGACTCACTTCTGTTGGAATACTGCAGGTGCTTAGGTTTTTAAGCCATTTATCATTTAAAATGGGTTTTTTTGAAATATCAATGTTGGCTACTTTATTTTTTAATAATACATCAAATTTTTTATTGACGGTGGCTCTGATTTTTTCATTTAACTGTTTGTCTTTGTTTACGATTGATTCAAAAGTTATTTTATCAATTTTGTTGCTTAGAATTCTATAAATTTTTTCAATATTTGATGAAATTATGTTGGCATCTTTAATAAGTTGTTTGATTTCCAGCTTAAGTATTTTGCTAAGAAAGCACTCAGTGATGTTAGTAAATTTAGTGGAATTTTTTCCATCAAAGAAGTTTTTTGTGCTAATATTAAATATGTTGTGAAGATGTTTGGGAATTAATTTGTGATTTCTGCATTTCTTTAAAAACATGACTTGGTTGTATTTCTTAAGTAATTTTTTTGATAAGTTGATCCTAAGCCCTACTGATTTCGAAGTTGTTTTTCCAAACCTCGTATAGATGTTTTGTAGGAATCCCATGCTCGCCTGTCCAATATTTAGGCCAAATTTATTTACAAATAGTTAAAGATGTGGATAGACTGGTGATAAATTATGTATGATTCTCGAGTTTTGTGGCCCTTTCCCAGTCCTTTGTATGCTTAGGTTGAGAAAAACAATATTTTCTTTCAGCACAACGTTTCGGTAACATTTATTACCATCCTCAGGTGCAAATTCTTACAAAAACAAAAAACAAAAGTAAATAAATAAATATACAATCGAGAAGAGAGATACATCAACTTACTTTCTATTGTTTTGCTTACATTAAGTACATGTAAAACAATTCATCATAACCTAAAAACTAAAAAACAAAATAAAATGGTGAAAATAATACACTAATGATCAAGAAAATATTGGGATTTATATTATTAGTTAAGTTTGAAAAGGCGACAATAATAAAAAATAATTACGAACACGAATCAACGAAAGAACAAAATTGTTGTATGCTTGTTGTGGATGACTATTTGTATTAAACTGAAAAGTCTGGTTGTTTAATGTCATTTTCAAAAAATTACTCTACTGGGAGTGTTGATGACCTCTAGTTACAATTATAAAAAGACTTGATTTTTTGTGTTAGCTGTAAGATGGACAGTGTAGACAGGTTAGTTTGAAGGAAAATATGACTACGCAGGGATGAGGTTTAAAAGTAGAAATGAGCAAGACTTATACATAGTGAGTACTAAAAATAGTAACTACAGTAAAATTAATAACTATTCTGTTTAATCAAGTTAGAGTAAATGTAGGATAATCCCTTAGTGTCAGTTCTAAAGTTAACAGTATTGTTTTTGAGGATTTGAATCATTTCCATAACATTTCTTTTAACTTTATTGTTTTCAATATTAAGGATAGATGTATTATCAAAATCAAAGGAATGTTGATAGGTTTTTGCATGTTCCACTAAGGCTGTGTAATTATCTGGTTTATTATTAACGCTGTATTTATGCTGGTAGATTCTGTCTTTAATCCATTGACTAGTTTGGCCAATATATACTTTGTCACAATTTAAACAATTAATTTTGTAAATACAATCAGAGAGTAAACTTTTAGATGTTATGTCTTTGCCATAATTATATAACTTGTGTAATGAGTTGGTGTTTCTGAAAATTACAGGTATCTTGTGCTTGTTAAAAATCTTTTTAATTGTTCTATTCATTTCATTGCAATAAGGGAATGAAACAGCGCTATTGTAATCTAATTTATTGTCATTGGTATTAGTAGCCTTATTAGTTGAATGATTATGTTTCATGTAAAGTAACTTTTTCCATCTGAGTTTTATGTACTTAGAAATGAACTCTCTAGGGTAATTGTTTTCAAGGAGAATATTGTAGACTTTGTTAATATTGTTTTTATTGAACTGTTTATCACTTATGTGGAAAATTTTATCAATTAAGTGATAAATAATACCAATTTTTTGTTTGATATGGTGATTTGAAGTGTAATTGATATATCTACCCGAGAATGTGGGTTTAGTGTACCAATCGATTTCTAGTGAATCGTTATTGTTAATTAATTTGGTATCAAGAAACATGACTTCATTACTGTTATTTTCCGTTTCGATGGTGAATTTAATGTTGATGTCGTATTCATTAAAAATGTCCAAAATATTGTTGACCTGGTCTAGAGGAACACAGGTAATGATGTCATCTACATATCTTTTGAAAAAAGGAATATAAAATCTGCATTTTTTTAACCTATTAGCAAGTAAATGGTCCATTAAGTAATCTGCAAGAATGGGGGAGATAGGTGATCCCATGGGGGCACCAAATTTCTGTTTATAAGTAACGCCATCGAACGTGAAAATCATATTGTTTAAACAAAAATCTAAAGAGCTAAAAAAGTCTTTTCTATTCATCTTAGTATTTTTCTTAATGTTGTTCCAATTAAGTTTTATTATTGATATTGTTTTGTTTATTGGGATGCTAGTGAATAACGAAACGACGTCAAGGGAAATTAACTTATAATCTTGGGGGATGGATCGGTTACTTTTTATATATTCTGAAAATTCAAAACTATTTTTAATGTCATATTCTGTGGTTGGTCTACTGTTTTGTAATATACGGCTTAAAAAGGAACTAATTATGTGTGTAGGGCTATTTGTGGATGCTACGATGATTCTGAGAGGATAACCAGCTTTGTGTATCTTTGGTAGGGCGTAAGCTTTAGGTAACACACAATTGTGTTTAATGTATGTTTTTTTAGTAAACTCGTTAATGTAACCTTTCTTGAACCAGTTATTAATGATTTCGTTATGTTCATTTTGTAGAGATCGGTTATAATCCTTATTAGGTAATGTTTCATATACTGTTACATCTTTTAGTATGTCTTTAACTTTGTTAACATATTCAGTCTTGTCAAATAATACAGTAGTGTTGCCCTTATCTGCTCTAGTAATCATTAGATTATTATTCTCTTTTAAGAATTGTTTGACAATCCGGAATTCAGAATTGGAATTACACTTATTATTAACATTTTTATATTTAAGCTTCTTACTTATATTAGTCAAATTAAAAACTAAATCTTCTCTATCTTGATCTACATACATCTCGTCGATCTTATGACATTCCTTCTCGAAGTCTTTGATATATTGCAAAACAGGGAAGTTACTTTTGTCAAAAGTTAGATTGTGTTTGGGACCTAACTGGAGAATTTGACTCACTTCTGTTGGAATACTGCAGGTGCTTAGGTTTTTAAGCCATTTATCATTTAAAATGGGTTTTTTTGAATATCAATGTTGGCTACTTTATTTTTTAATAATACATCAAATTTTTTATTGACGGTGGCTCTGATTTTTTCATTTAACTGTTTGTCTTTGTTTACGATTGATTCAAAAGTTATTTTATCAATTTTGTTGCTTAGAATTCTATCAATTTTTTCAATATTTGATGAAATTATGTTGGCATCTTTACTAAGTTGTTTGATTTCCAGCTTAAGTATTTTGCTAAGAAAGCACTCAGTGATGTTAGTAAATTTAGTGGAATTTTTTCCATCAAAGAAGTTTTTTGTGCTAATATTAAATATGTTGTGAAGATGTTTGGGAATTAGGATCAACTTATCAAAAAAATTACTTAAGAAATACAACCAAGTCATGTTTTTAAAGAAATGCAGAAATCACAAATTAATTCCCAAACATCTTCACCAACATATTTAATATTAGCACAAAAAACTTCTTTGATGGAAAAAATTCCACTAAATTTACTAACATCACTGAGTGCTTTCTTAGCAAAATACTTAAGCTGGAAATCAAACAACTTATTAAAGATGCCAACATAATTTCATTAAATATTGAAAAAATTTATAGAATTCTAAGCAACAAAATTGATAAAATAACTTTTGAATCAATCGTAAACAAAGACAAACAGTTAAATGAAAAAATCAGAGCCACCGTCAATAAAAAATTTGATGTATTATTAAAAAATAAAGTAGCCAACATTGATATTTCAAAAAAACCCATTTTAAATGATAAATGGCTTAAAAACCTAAGCACCTGCAGTATTCCAACAGAAGTGAGTCAAATTCTCCAGTTAGGTCCCAAACACAATCTAACTTTTGACAAAAGTAACTTCCCTGTTTTGCAATATATCAAAGACTTCGAGAAGGAATGTCATAAGATCGACGAGATGTATGTAGATCAAGATAGAGAAGATTTAGTTTTTAATTTGACTAATATAAGTAAGAAGCTTAAATATAAAAATGTTAATAATAAGTGTAATTCCAATTCTGAATTCCGGATTGTCAAACAATTCTTAAAAGAGAATAATAATCTAATGATCACTAGAGCAGATAAGGGCAACACTACTGTATTATTTGACAAGACTGAATATGTTAACAAAGTTAAAGACATACTAAAAGATGTAACAGTATATGAAACATTACCTAATAAGGATTATAACCGATCTCTACAAAATGAACATAACGAAATCATTAATAACTGGTTCAAGAAAGGTTACATTAACGAGTTTACTAAAAAAACATACATTAAACACAATTGTGTGTTACCTAAAGCTTACGCCCTACCAAAGATACACAAAGCTGGTTATCCTCTCAGAATCATCGTAGCATCCACAAATAGCCCTACACACATAATTAGTTCCTTTTTAAGCCGTATATTACAAAACAGTAGACCAACCACAGAATATGACATTAAAATAGTTTTGAATTTTCAGAATATATAAAAAGTAACCGATCCATCCCCCAAGATTATAAGTTAATTTCCCTTGACGTCGTTTCGTTATTCACTAGCATCCCAATAAACAAAACAATATCAATAATAAAACTTAATTGGAACAACATTAAGAAAAATACTAAGATGAATAGAAAAGACTTTTTTAGCTCTTTAGATTTTTGTTTAAACAATATGATTTTCACGTTCGATGGCGTTACTTATAAACAGAAATTTGGTGCCCCCATGGGATCACCTATCTCCCCCATTCTTGCAGATTACTTAATGGACCATTTACTTGCTAATAGGTTAAAAAAATGCAGATTTTATATTCCTTTTTTCAAAAGATATGTAGATGACATCATTACCTGTGTTCCTCTAGACCAGGTCAACAATATTTTGGACATTTTTAATGAATACGACATCAACATTAAATTCACCATCGAAACGGAAAATAACAGTAATGAAGTCATGTTTCTTGATACCAAATTAATTAACAATAACGATTCACTAGAAATCGATTGGTACACTAAACCCACATTCTCGGGTAGATATATCAATTACACTTCAAATCACCATATCAAACAAAAATTGGTATTATTTATCACTTAATTGATAAAATTTTCCACATAAGTGATAAACAGTTCAATAAAAACAATATTAACAAAGTCTACAATATTCTCCTTGAAAACAATTACCCTAGAGAGTTCATTTCTAAGTACATAAAACTCAGATGGAAAAAGTTACTTTACATGAAACATAATCATTCAACTAATAAGGCTACTAATACCAATGACAATAAATTAGATTACAATAGCGCTGTTTCATTCCCTTATTGCAATGAAATGAATAGAACAATTAAAAAGATTTTTAACAAGCACAAGATACCTGTAATTTTCAGAAACACCAACTCATTACACAAGTTATATAATTATGGCAAAGACATAACATCTAAAAGTTTACTCTCTAATTGTATTTACAAAATTAATTGTTTAAATTGTGACAAAGTATATATTGGCCAAACTAGTTAATGGATTAAAGACAGAATCTACCAGCATAAATACAGCGTTAATAATAAACCAGATAATTACACAGCCTTAGTGGAACATGCAAAAACCTATCAACATTCCTTTGATTTTGATAATACATCTATCCTTAATATTGAAAACAATAAAGTTAAAAGAAATGTTATGGAAATGATTCAAATCCTCAAAAACAATACTGTTAACTTTAGAACTGACACTAAGGGATTATCCTACATTTACTCTAACTTGATTAAACAGAATAGTTATTAATTTTACTGTAGTTACTATTTTTAGTACTCACTATGTATAAGTCTTGCTCATTTCTACTTTTAAACCTCATCCCTGCGTAGTCATATTTTCCTTCAAACTAACCTGTCTACACTGTCCATCTTACAGCTAACACAAAAAATCAAGTCTTGTTATAATTGTAACTAGAGGTCATCAACACTCCCAGTAAAGTAATTTTTTGAAAATGACATTAAACAACCAGACTTTTCAGTTTAATACAAATAGTCATCCACAACAAGCATACAACAATTTTGTTCTTTCGTTGATTCGTGTTCGTAATTATTTTTTATTATTGTCGCCTTTTCAAACTTAACTAATAATATAAATCCCAATATTTTCTTGATCATTAGTGTATTATTTTCACCATTTTATTTTGTTTTTTAGTTTTTAGGTTATGATGAAATGTTTTACATGTACTTAATGTAAGCAAAACAATAGAAAGTAAGTTGATGTATCTCTCTTCTCGATTGTATATTTATTTATTTACTTTTGTTTTTTGTTTTTGTAAGATTTTGCACCTGAGGATGGTAATAAATGTTACCGAAACGTTGTGCTGAAAGAAAATATTGTTTTTCTCAACCTAAGCATACAAAGGACTGGGAAAGGGCCACAAAACTCGAGAATCATACATAATTTATCACCAGTCTATCCACATCTTTAACTATTTGTAAATAAATTTGGCCTAAATATTGGACAGGCGAGCATGGGATTCCTACAAAACATCTATACGAGGTTTGGAAAAACAACTTCGAAATCAGTAGGGCTTAGGATCAACTTATCAAAAAAATTACTTAAGAAATACAACCAAGTCATGTTTTTAAAGAAATGCAGAAATCACAAATTAATTCCCAAACATCTTCACAACATATTTAATATTAGCACAAAAAACTTCTTTGATGGAAAAAATTCCACTAAATTTACTAACATCACTGAGTGCTTTCTTAGCAAAATACTTAAGCTGGAAATCAAACAACTTATTAAAGATGCCAACATAATTTCATCAAATATTGAAAAAATTGATAGAATTCTAAGCAACAAAATTGATAAAATAACTTTTGAATCAATCGTAAACAAAGACAAACAGTTAAATGAAAAAATCAGAGCCACCGTCAATAAAAAATTTGATGTATTATTAAAAAATAAAGTAGCCAACATTGATATTTCAAAAAAACCCATTTTAAATGATAAATGGCTTAAAAACCTAAGCACCTGCAGTATTCCAACAGAAGTGAGTCAAATTCTCCAGTTAGGTCCCAAACACAATCTAACTTTTGACAAAAGTAACTTCCCTGTTTTGCAATATATCAAAGACTTCGAGAAGGAATGTCATAAGATCGACGAGATGTATGTAGATCAAGATAGAGAAGATTTAGTTTTTAATTTGACTAATATAAGTAAGAAGCTTAAATATAAAAATGTTAATAATAAGTGTAATTCCAATTCTGAATTCCGGATTGTCAAACAATTCTTAAAAGAGAATAATAATCTAATGATCACTAGAGCAGATAAGGGCAACACTACTGTATTATTTGACAAGACTGAATATGTTAACAAAGTTAAAGACATACTAAAAGATGTAACAGTATATGAAACATTACCTAATAAGGATTATAACCGATCTCTACAAAATGAACATAACGAAATCATTAATAACTGGTTCAAGAAAGGTTACATTAACGAGTTTACTAAAAAAACATACATTAAACACAATTGTGTGTTACCTAAAGCTTACGCCCTACCAAAGATACACAAAGCTGGTTATCCTCTCAGAATCATCGTAGCATCCACAAATAGCCCTACACACATAATTAGTTCCTTTTTAAGCCGTATATTACAAAACAGTAGACCAACCACAGAATATGACATTAAAAATAGTTTTGAATTTTCAGAATATATAAAAAGTAACCGATCCATCCCCCAAGATTATAAGTTAATTTCCCTTGACGTCGTTTCGTTATTCACTAGCATCCCAATAAACAAAACAATATCAATAATAAAACTTAATTGGAACAACATTAAGAAAAATACTAAGATGAATAGAAAAGACTTTTTTAGCTCTTTAGATTTTTGTTTAAACAATATGATTTTCACGTTCGATGGCGTTACTTATAAACAGAAATTTGGTGCCCCCATGGGATCACCTATCTCCCCCATTCTTGCAGATTACTTAATGGACCATTTACTTGCTAATAGGTTAAAAAAATGCAGATTTTATATTCCTTTTTTCAAAAGATATGTAGATGACATCATTACCTGTGTTCCTCTAGACCAGGTCAACAATATTTTGGACATTTTTAATGAATACGACATCAACATTAAATTCACCATCGAAACGGAAAATAACAGTAATGAAGTCATGTTTCTTGATACCAAATTAATTAACAATAACGATTCACTAGAAATCGATTGGTACACTAAACCCACATTCTCGGGTAGATATATCAATTACACTTCAAATCACCATATCAAACAAAAAATTGGTATTATTTATCACTTAATTGATAAAATTTTCCACATAAGTGATAAACAGTTCAATAAAAACAATATTAACAAAGTCTACAATATTCTCCTTGAAAACAATTACCCTAGAGAGTTCATTTCTAAGTACATAAAACTCAGATGGAAAAAGTTACTTTACATGAAACATAATCATTCAACTAATAAGGCTACTAATACCAATGACAATAAATTAGATTACAATAGCGCTGTTTCATTCCCTTATTGCAATGAAATGAATAGAACAATTAAAAAGATTTTTAACAAGCACAAGATACCTGTAATTTTCAGAAACACCAACTCATTACACAAGTTATATAATTATGGCAAAGACATAACATCTAAAAGTTTACTCTCTAATTGTATTTACAAAATTAATTGTTTAAATTGTGACAAAGTATATATTGGCCAAACTAGTCAATGGATTAAAGACAGAATCTACCAGCATAAATACAGCGTTAATAATAAACCAGATAATTACACAGCCTTAGTGGAACATGCAAAAACCTATCAACATTCCTTTGATTTTGATAATACATCTATCCTTAATATTGAAAACAATAAAGTTAAAAGAAATGTTATGGAAATGATTCAAATCCTCAAAAACAATACTGTTAACTTTAGAACTGACACTAAGGGATTATCCTACATTTACTCTAACTTGATTAAACAGAATAGTTATTAATTTTACTGTAGTTACTATTTTTAGTACTCACTATGTATAAGTCTTGCTCATTTCTACTTTTAAACCTCATCCCTGCGTAGTCATATTTTCCTTCAAACTAACCTGTCTACACTGTCCATCTTACAGCTAACACAAAAAATCAAGTCTTGTTATAATTGTAACTAGAGGTCATCAACACTCCCAGTAAAGTAACTTTTGAAAATGACATTAAACAACCAGACTTTTCAGTTTAATACAAATAGTCATCCACAACAAGCATACAACAATTTTGTTCTTTCGTTGATTCGTGTTCGTAATTATTTTTTATTATTGTCGCCTTTTCAAACTTAACTAATAATATAAATCCCAATATTTTCTTGATCATTAGTGTATTATTTTCACCATTTTATTTTGTTTTTTAGTTTTTAGGTTATGATGAATTGTTTTACATGTACTTAATGTAAGCAAAACAATAGAAAGTAAGTTGATGTATCTCTCTTCTCGATTGTATATTTATTTATTTACTTTTGTTTTTTGTTTTTGTAAGAATTTGCACCTGAGGATGGTAATAAATGTTACCGAAACGTTGTGCTGAAAGAAAATATTGTTTTTCTCAACCTAAGCATACAAAGGACTGGGAAAGGGCCACAAAACTCGAGAATCAT
>CAXASF010000037.1:170000-172500 GCA_963971475.1 Chrysops caecutiens | reverse complement strand
CACGGATTACATTCGGTCATGCCATAGTCTTCTAGGATTCGTGTTATATAATCACTTTGGTCCATACATAATGTTCCTTCGGCTGTGTTCCTTGATATATTTACATTAAAACATCTTTTGATGTCACCCAAGTCCTTAAGGGCCAAGCATTTCTTGAGTGCAATTATAAGTTCTTGGATTAAGTTGCTGCTACTTGCGAAAACCAGAAGATCATCTACAAAGATAGAAACTATAATAATTTTGCCACCGTGGAAATTCACATAGACACATCTGTCATGGTTGCATTGCTCGAGTCCTAGATCCTTTAATATTTTATCTAATTTGATGTTCCATACTCTACCGCTTTGTTTAAGCCCGTATATGGCTTTTGATAGCTTACATACCATATTTGGATGGTGAGGATCAACATATCCAATGGGCTGCTCTATATAAACTTCTTGTTCTAGGTCCCCTTGTAAGAAGGCAGACTCGACGTCTAAGTGTCTGATTTCTAGGTCCAAGTTAACGGCATGAGCGAAAAGGACTCGAAGGGTGGTATGGGCGACGACTGGTGAGTAAGTCTCCTCAAAATCTACGCCAGCTTGTTGTGTAAAGCCTCTTGCGACCAATCGAGCTTTGTAGCGAATTTCATTGTTGGATTCGAGTTTGCGTTTAAAAACCCACTTCGTCGAGACGATATTTGCACCTGTCGGCAAGTTGACTAGCGTCCAGGTACAGTTGCGAGAGATGGAGTCCATTTCTTGTTCCATCGCTTTGATCCAAAGAGGTGCTTCTTCGCTGTGAATGGCTTCATTGTAGTCTTTGGGTTCATGGTCATGGATCTGGTCAATGCTTTTGCTCTTGTTTGGCTTAATAGAAGTTGTTGAGAGGAGCGCTTTTGGCTTTCTGTTCTCAGTTAGTAGGTAATCGTTGAATTTGGTAGGTAATGCTGTCATTCTAGTGGGTCTGTTGTTGCGCGGTACAGATTTGCTCGTTGTTGACAAACGTTTGATGACCTTATCACTCGTTTTGGGCTGCTCGTCATCTGAAAGTGAAATGACATTATCGCTGCTTTGGGAAAGTTGTGTTGATTGATCTAGTTCTGGGGCATTTGAAGGTGTTGGCTCCACATGACTATGATTTTTGGCTGCTTGTTCCTTGAGAATATTGACATTGTCTGGGTGTCTGTTCTTTGAAGGTTGGGTAGTATCACTTTCTGGTTCGTCGTCGTCGGATTCATAGATTGTAACAGGTTTGTTTACCTCTTTCAGTGAATTCTCTTGTGTGGGTGAACTATTTTCTTCAAAGAAAATTACGTCCCTACTAAGAATGACCTTGTGGGCTGATGAGTCCCATATTTTATATCCTTTATGGTCGGTGCAGTAACCGATGAAGATGCCACTTCGCGCCTTTGGGTCCATTTTAGCCCTCTTTTGATCCGGTACATGATACATGACCTTGCACCCAAAAGTTCTAAGGTAGGAAATATCGGGTTTCATACCTGTCCACATCTCTTCAGGCGTTTTGCCTCCTAATACAGCTTTTGGCGTTCGATTGTTGATATGGGCAGCGGTGGATACAGCTTCTGCCCAGAAACCTTTTCTCAGTCCCGAGTCTTGGATCATGCATCTGGCTTTATCTAAGAGGGTCCTATTGAGGCGTTCGGCACGACCGTTTTGTTGGGGGTTTCCTGCTATACTGCACCTGTGTTGGATGCCAGATTCGGCCATAAGCTTGTCCATCTTTGCGTTGATGTACTCTGTCCCATTGTCTGATTGGATGGATTTGATTGTACACCCAGTTTGATTTTCTACAAGATTTTTATAGTGTACAAAATATTCAAAAACTTGATCTTTTGTTTTTAAAAAATACACAATAGCTTTTCTACTGAAGTCATCTAGAAAGGTTAAGATGTAGGATGAGTTACCATTTGATTTCGGGCTGACATAGCATAGGTCAGTGTGCACCACTTCTAAGAGGTGCCTTGCTCTTTTCTCGTTTAACTTAAAAGGTTTTTTACACATTTTTCCTGATAAACATGCGTCACATTTTGTTAACTCTGCTCCTCTTTTTAATTGTATACCTGTGGCTGCTGTAGCACTCAACTGTTTTATCGAAGTTGTATTTAAGTGCGCAAGACGCCTATGCCATAGGTTAATATCCAGAGGTTCCACTGCTGCAAGAGCCATCTGAGAAGCCTTCGTAGGTCCTACTTTACCCACGTAGTCCACCTTATAGACGCCACCTACAAGATTTGCCGCTAAGACTACCTTCTTGGTTGCATCCATAACCTTGCAGCTATCCCCTGTAAAGTCTGCGCTCAAGTTCTTTTTGCCAATCTGGCTTACTGAAATCAAATTTGCCGTTAGTTGCGGTACAAACAGAACATTTACTAAGGTTATCCTTGTGCCACGTGGTGACAGTAACTCAACTTCACCTTCTCCTAGTACAGACAGCTTGCTCCCGTTTGCCACTGTTATGTAAAGAAATTTTGACTTACGCATGCTTAAGAATTTGTCCC
>CAXASF010000037.1:142500-145000 GCA_963971475.1 Chrysops caecutiens | reverse complement strand
CGATTCTGATACGGTCCGATATGCCTGTGCAACTCTTAACGCCGCTGTGCGTTGTACAGAGAGGAGTACCTTTCTTCTGTGCTTTGATTTCAGTGCGTCCGCCCCAAACTTCACAGCCGTATAGGAGTATTGAATTTGTCGTCTCCATCAATAACCTTCGCTTGCTTTGTGTTGGGCCTCCGATGTTAGCCATCAATTTGTTGAGCATTCCTGTAACCTTTGATGCCTTGGTTGCGCGAAGTGTATCTGGGCCCAAAAACGACAGCTTCGAATCCAGATTCACCCCGAGATAACGTAGTGCCTTCCTTGTAATATGTGTGCTGTTGCAGACTTGCATCGGTATTTCTATGGGTTGTGCTTACGGCTCAGCAGTATAAGTTCCGTCTTTTCAAGAGCGAGAGTAAGGCTATGCGCATCTAGCCATGCCTGAGTTCTCCTCATGACCTGGTTCAGCTTTCTTTGTGCTGCTTCAGTGTTGCGTGCTTCGATTACTGCCGCTATATCATCGGCGTAGCCCACGAGATGTGCGCCGTCAGGCATTTCAATTCTCAGTAGATCATCATAGGAGATATTCAGAGATCTGGTCCGAGTATTGATCCCTGTGCCGCTCCTGCCGTGATTTCTTTTTGTCTTCGGCCGTCGGGGTGTGTCGTAAAGCAGCTTTCGGCCATTAAGGTAGCTCTGCAAAATTCTTTGTAGGTACTCGGGTACTTTGAATGCTTTTAGCGCAGTTAGTACATCTTTCCATCGGAGGCTATTGAATGCATTTTTGACATCAAGGGTTACCAACAGCAAGGTTTTCCGCGAGAAGTGGTTTCCACGTTGGGCTTCGTTAAATGTTTTTACGACGTCCTGAATTGCTCCGATTGTAGATTTTCCTTTCCTGAACCCATATTGTCTCTCCGACAGTCCGCCGGAGGCTTGGATGGCTGCGTTGAGGCGGGGTCTCAGTAGCTTCTCCAGTAGCTTTCCTGTTGTGTCTAACATGCACAGGGGGGCGGTAGGAAGAGGGATCGTATATATTATCTTTACCCTTGTCAATGAGAACCAACTTTTGCTTTTTCCATGCTTTCGGGAATACTCCTTCTGTTAGACAGGCGTTAAACATATTAAGCAGTACGTGTGGGCGCTCCTCAGCTAAAATTTTCAGGACTTCGCTGGGATCCCGTCGGGCCCTGGTGCCTTGTTCTTCTTCACTGTACCGACTGCTGTTTTAAGTTCGTCATGCGTAAAAAGCGGGGGTGGCTCCGGGCTTAAAACTGCATCCTTTCCACGGCTTTCATGCGAAGGGAATAAATTATTTACGATATTGGTGACTACGTCTGTTGGCAAGTCAATCCGTGGCGGCTTTGCTCCTAGTTTTCGCAATGCGATCTTGTATCCGAGGCCCAGGGGTTCGTGTTAAGATCTTTTCGAAGTTCCTCCCATTTTTTCCGCTTGCTTTTGGCTATGGCAGTTCTCAGCTCAATTCTAGCGTTTTTGTAGCTCTCAGCTTCAGCTACGGCGGCGTTCGTGCGCCTTGCCCTGGTGTACTTTCTGCGACTTCTGAGGCATACTGATCTGAGCTGCGCAATTTCTTCTGTCCACCAGTATACAGCTTTCTCGTACCACGATTTTTGCTTAGCCTTGGCATCGAAGAGTTGCAAGCTCGTGTGATACTCCGCATTGTTGCTCGGACGAGAGTTTCGGCATCTGTGTTGTCGACTGTGGGGATTTGCTCTTTGTCCACCGTGCGTAAGAATGCCTCCGCCTTTAGCTTTTGCACGTTCCAGACTTTAGTTGAACTTACAGTGCTATGTGCACGGCTATTTCCTGTTTCCGATGCAGTAGACTATATACTGATGATCACTGCCGGTGTAATCTTCTAAGACTTCCCAACCTGTAATTTTCCCCCGCGATTGTTTCCGATGCCAAGGTGATGTCAGGCACTGTATCTCTGCATCCCGGTCTTCTAAAAGTGGTTTTTGTCGCCAGTGTTAATTATGTTTTAAGCTCAGCCTGGCAGCCATATCCAGGATTTTCCTTCCTCTGGAGTTTGTAGTTTCTGTACCCCCATTCTACGGCCTTCGCGTTAAAATCGCCCGAAACGATGACGTGCTGGCCCAGTTCTCTTGCCTTGTCCTCGATACGACTCAGCTTGTCATCAAAATCTCCAATCCGATCGCTTGGTGTAAGGTAGCAACTCATAAGTGTCAGTCCTTTAGTCCGAATGTAAACGTAGCTTTTCCCTATGCCCCTGTCGGCCAAAGCAATGTAATTTTCCTTCGGAAGCCAGATGGCAGCTGTGCCACTCTCATCTTCCACCCAGGTGCCCTGCGAGCGTGGTCTGTAAAATTCACACAAGATGACCGCATCGACCTTTTTTTCTAGTACCAACTGCTCCAGAAGCAAGTCAGCCGTTTTACTCCTATGCATATTTGCCTGGAGTACTCTCATTGTTTTGTTGTTTCTCGCAGTTTGCACTTGGCGGAACCTGGTATATGGTCTACGGGGACTATGA
>CAXASF010000037.1:100000-102500 GCA_963971475.1 Chrysops caecutiens | reverse complement strand
TGAAGAAGGTTCATGGAATCCTTAACGGCTTTCTCCGCCAGCGACCTGTCCTCTGTCGTATGTGGATGTTTCACACTGGCCAGGCCCGCGAGGAGTACTGTTTTGAACTTATCTTCGTCAAAGCTTCGCACATTCCACAGTCTTTTACCACTCAGCCCGGCCGTCGGTGCTACATGGCCATCATAAACTCTGAACGTGATGTATTGGTGGTCACTTCCTGTGTATTCCTCGAGCACTCTCCATTCTTTTACTGCTGCTACCATTCCCTCTGAAGCAAGTGAGATATCAGGAATGGTTCCTCTATATCCGGGACGGCGAAAAGTTGGAGTGTTACCGATATTCAATATGGCGAGACCTGTTCGGGCAACCATTTCCAATAGATATCTGCCCCGCGAATCGGTCTCGGGCATGCCCCACTCTACGCCTCTGGCGTTGAAATCACCCGCAACCACCACTCTTCCTCCCGTTTGGCGGATTTTGTCCTCAAGGGCGTCCACTTTGTCCCTGTAGTATCGAATAGGTTCGTTCGGGGTAAAATAGCAACTGAAATAGGTTACTCCAGAGCTCTTTACCCAAACGTAACCCCGGCCGCTCCCATGCGCTGCCACCTGCACCTTGGTTGGTTCTCTTACCCATATTGCAGCCGTCCCAAGCTCATCCAGGTACCAACCTGGAGAGTGGTAGTTCTTATATTGCTCGCTTATGAGTAGAAGGTCCACCTTTTTCTCGTTTCCTATTTGGTGCAGCAAATTATTCGCTGTTAAACTCCGATTCATATTAGCTTGTAAGATACGGATCATCTCATAAGCTTTTTGCTTTTTTCTAGGGCATCTGCGAATACCCTACACCGTTTTGACCCAGGCGCGTGGTCGAGCCCTTCCGGACCTTTGCCTGTTTCTTCACATATTGTACAGTGATCCGGAGCCGAGCACTGCTTGGCCTTGTGCTCCGCTTTCATGCACTTGAAGCATAGGCGACTCCTTTCTGGCCCTTTACAAGTGCTGGCGTGATGCCCGTAGCTGGGACAACGGAAGCACCGTGGAACGTTACATTTTTGTTGGACCCTGCAGCTCACCCAGCCAATTTTGATATGCTGGGCCTTCAGGAGTTGGCTTGCCCCCTTCGTGTTGAGCGTGACCGTGGCCTTTTTCTGCCCCCTTGTAGCTCTTATAACCGCCGCCAGCACCTCCTCTTCTGTAGTGAGATCATCTAGGTCCCTGATCTCCACAGATTCCTTGGGCTCGAGATTGCGTACCGTGGCGCCGTCTCCTAGCGAGCGCTTCAGGGCATCACTAAATGCCGCTTTATCGCCCATCTCCTTTCCTAGTTCCACCAGCAGTTCCCCGGAACGGGTTCGGCGAATGGATCTTACATCCGTGTTGGTTTCTGCAGGATTAACTTTTGCCCGGATCATGCCTAGGACCTCTGCGTAAGATTTCCCTTGCAGCGGTTTTATCACGAAGGCTTCTCTTCGAGGCCTGCGTTTCTTCTCCTTATTTTTTTGCCTCTGGTGGACAGACGTCTCTTGCCCGGGGCAGGGGACATCTGGCTCTTTTTGTTTATTTCTGACGGCCTTGGTTCTGCCTTTCTTCGTATGAACTTGCCATTCTTCCTCCTCCGGCACTCCTTCACATAGCTTTTTCCCCGCTTCTTGCTCGATCGGGCTCGTAGCAGCCCTCTTGCTAGTGATGGGTGTTTGTGCGCCTAAGTTCTGTGTCCGCGTTGCCAATTTTTGGTCCTGCAACTCGGCTTTTCGCCAAGACTTCCGACAGGTCTCGATAATATCTATCAATTCAGGCATTTCATCGGCCCTGTCTTGGACAGTCTTTGAGATATTTTTCTGTTTTTTAATTGCTGCTTTGATGTCTCGCAGTGCACTTTTGCATTTTGCAAGTGCCGCATCCTCCTCCTTTTTCATTCGTTCGATGAAGTTGTGTCGCGGTGATCCTCCTCTTTCCTCCTGTCTGCTACTTTGGATCGATTCATTAGCGTTTTCCGCTTCTTGGGCGTCTGCGTTTGCTGGTACATACCCGTTTGTCGGGCTGGGCAGACCACCCGTTGGTGCACAGGCCACTTTGTCTGGTGGCGTGCGCATCAACGAACTGCTTGGTTTAGGTGTATCTTTGCTTGGTGGTGTCCTTGCCACCTTCGCGCTTCGGCTAAAGGCTCCTGGAAGGATTCTTTCATCTGTCCTTCCGTTATAGAGTTCATCATTGTGCAGTGCATTAATGCCTTCTTGGGCCTCTACACTTGCCTTTCTCTCTCTGTTTTGCGTATTGTTTGTGTTTTTCCCAATAGTATCCATCATTGTTGATCACCAGCGCATCGTGTGCAGGGGAGCGGGCCGTAATAGTCAGGAACGGGTATACCCTCGGGGACATTAGCCCCTACCCCAGTCCTCTGAGGTCTGACCTACGCTTAACAAGTCCCGGAATACACGGACGGACCTGCGCTCGCTCGGAGCAATGCAGACTTCTACTTCTGCATCCAATGCACACTC
>CAXASF010000037.1:87500-90000 GCA_963971475.1 Chrysops caecutiens | reverse complement strand
CTGGACTAGTTAGAATTTCGTCTGTGGATACTACTATTGGGATAATCGTGGGAATTCTTTTCCTGGTGATCATCAATATCTCGGTTTTGTTTGCTGCTACCTCCAATCCATGGTCGCTCATCCATCCCGTCACTCTTCTCAGCACTTGGTTAAGCTTCCACTGAGCTTGCTCTGCATTACGAGCCAGTATAATAGCCACTAGATCGTCCGCATATGCTACCAGGTGAGCATCCTCTGGAAGATGCATTTTTAGTATACCATCGTAAACGATGTTCCAGAGGTCTGGGCCTAAGATCGAGCCTTGTGCAGCTCCAGCGGTGACCTCGCGACGGCACTCGCCTTCGGATGTGTCGTAGACAAGTATCCGATCCCTCAGGTAATCCTGCATTATTCTAAGTAAATACGCCGGTATCTTGAACGTTGATTTTAACTCGGCCAGTACGTCTTCCCACTTGACTGAATTGAAGGCGTTTCGGACATCCAGGGTCGCCACTACCGCTATTTTTCGGGAATGATGATTCCCTGTTCGAGTTTCATCTACATAACGTAGGACCGTCTGTACTGCGTCAATTGTTGATCTGCCTTTTCTGAATCCGTATTGGTTTCCTGATAAACCTCCCTTTGATTGGATGGCCGATTGCAGGCGTGGCTGGAGCAGTTTCTCCATGAGCTTTCCAGCCGTGTCCAGTATACATAGCGGGCGGTAGTTCGAAGGTGAGCTAGGTTGTCCTTTTCCTTTGTCAAGTAAAATGAGACGTTGTATTTTCCATCTTTTGTCAAACGTTCCTTCTGCTAGACATGCGTTGTACATGTTCAACAGGAGGGAAGGGCATCTTTGTACTGCGATTTTAAGTATTTCGGCAGGTATGCCATCTGGACCGGGGGCCTTGTTAGGTTTGAGTGATGCGGCTGCTGTCTCTAGTTCACTTGCACTGAAAAGTGGTATTTCGTTCTCTGGTACGTCTTCAATTGTATCGGGTGCTCTCACTGGATGGGTTGGAAATAATGCATCTACTATATTCGAGATGATATTGGGATTCTTACAGCTACCACTTGTTTGCGTCTTTAGCTTTTTCATGACAATTTCGTACCCCAGACCCCATGGGTCGTTGTCGACGTCCTTGATCAACGCTTTCCAGCACTGCGATTTACTTCGCTTTATGGCCTGTCGGAGTTGTTTCTTAGCGTCCTTGTGTTCGGCAGATCTGGAGGATGTCTCGGGCTTCGATTTGGCTCTTTGCGCTAGTCGTCGTTTTTTTAGGCATACTTTCCGTAGCTCAGCTATTTCGTCATTCCACCAGTAGGCCGCTTTTCTTGCATTCCGGGGTGATCCGTTACGGGGCATTGAGGCATTGCAAGCGTCATGTAACAGACGCATAGTTGCGTCAACAACTTGTCCCGCGTCTCTCAGTGTCATTTGCGATAAATTTTCTTCGGCTCTGTAGAGTTCCCTGAGTAACACCGTTTGGTTAAGTTTCCTAACATTCCATCTTTTTTGTCTTTTGTTTTCCCTTACGGGTTGTCTTTCTTGGCTCTTCGTTTTGACTTCCATCACGATGTACTGGTGATCGCTGCCGGTGTAGTCCTCAATCACCTTCCAATTTGCCAAGAGATGTCCTACATGCTCGGTCGTTAAAGTGATGTCCGGGATTGTTTCCGTGTAGCCTGGGCGCCTGAAGGTTGAGACGGAGCCTATGTTCTGCACCGTGAGGCAAAGTCTGGCTGCCATTTGAAGGATATATTTACCCCTGCTGTCGGTCGTTGGTGATCCCCATGCGGTTGATTTAGCATTAAAGTCTCCAGCCACAATGATATCTTTGTCTAGTTCTCGGAGGGTGTCTTCAAGATCGTCAATTTTTTCACGAAAACTTGCCATGCTTTCATTTGGGGTGAGGTAGCAGCTAACGATGGTAAGTCGTGAGAATTTTACCCATACAAAACCGTTGTGGCTTCCATGCTCTATTATTGGATATTTAACGATGTCCGGGATCCATATTGCTGCGGTGTTTAATTTGTCTGGGAACCATCCATAAGTGTCCTTGTTTTTATACTGCTCGCTTATGATCACCGCTGAAGCTGCGTATTCCAGTGTGAGCTGAGTCAGTAGTTGATCGGCGGTTTTGCTTCTGTTCAAATTACCCTGGAGAATTTTCATCATCGTTTGTATTCTCTTGCATTTTCTAGGGCTATTTTATATGCCTGGCACCTTCCGGACCCCATTATGTGAGTCAACTGTGCTCCTTCATCTTTCAGGTCAGCACACAGTACGCATTTAAGTGGTGCGTTTAAGCAATTTCGCGCCTTGTGGTCTGTTTTTCCACATTTATAACACATGTTACTGCGGTCCGGCCCATCGCAATTTCTTGATATGTGCCCATATCCAAGGCACCTAAAGCATCTGGTAACAGTGAGTCGCCTCCTGATGCGGCAGACCACCCAACCAATTTTCATTTTTCCTGTAGCTAGGAGCTTGTCTGCGTGTTCATTGTTAAGTTCCACA
>CAXASF010000037.1:40000-42500 GCA_963971475.1 Chrysops caecutiens | reverse complement strand
GTGCGGGCACCCAACAGAGGCTGACTTTGTCTCGGATCCAGGATAGTGCTTCTCGGCAACTCATCACCGCCTTTGACTTGATTGTCTTAGATTCCAGTGTTCTAAGAGCAGCCTGGCTGTCGCAGTAGATTGTGACCTTCTGAATTTCTTCGGCGGTCAGCTGCTTTAGTCTTGCTGCTCTTTCTATCGCGTTAATTTCCGCCTGCAATATACTACAGCCTTTGTTGAGTCTGTGTGACTCCTTGACCTCTAGTATCTCCGAGAATAATCCGACTCCAGTCCCCGTTTTCGTTACTGAGCCGTCTGTGAAGACGCTTATCTCGTCTTTTTCAAAAATGGAACCACTTTCCCATTCCTCTCTGGTTGGGATTCTGATCTCCAGCTCCTCCCCAAACCATTGCTTTGCCACCATGTAGTCTGTGCGCTGTCGTAGCACTCCAGTTTCCACGGTGTCTCCCATTTTTACTATCTCTTCCAGCACACTAGCATGCCCCTGGCCTGTGTACCTCCACAGTTTCGTTTCCCTCAACCGTAAGGCTGTTTTGGCTGCCAGGCCCTTTACAAATAGGTCTAACGGTTGCAAATTTAAGATTGCCTCCAGCGCCGCCTGAGGTGTGCTCTTGATCGCTCCCGTTATACCTATCACTGCTAGTCGCTGCACCTTTCCCAGCATCTGTTTGTTTGTCTCCTTGTCCATGGCTTCCCACCACACAAGGGCTCCATATGTGACAATGGGTCTGACAATCGTTGTGTAGATCCAGTGTATGATCTTTGGTTGCAGACCCCAGTTCCTACCAAACATTTTCCTACATGTGTAGAAAGCGTTTATTCCTTTTTTCATCCTTTCCTCCACGTTACTCCTCCAAGTGAGTTTAGAGTCCAGGATGACTCCCAAGTACTTCGCCTCTCTAGAGAGGTCTAGTACCCGTCCTTTCACCTTTGGTAGTCTAACCTTTGGTATCTTATACCTTCTGGTGAAGAGAACTAGCTTCGTCTTTTCCGGGTTTATCCCTAGGCCATTTCTCTCCGCCCAGTTGCTCGTTTCTCTTAAAGCTTCACCCATGGTGTCGCAGATCGTTTGTAGGTCTTTGCCTGTTGTCAATATAACTACGTCATCTGCATAGGCGGTGACCCTAACTCTCCTTCCCCTGAGATCTTTTAGGATCGAGTTGATTACGATCAACCACAAGAGTGGGGATATCACCCCTCCTTGTGGTGTACCCCTGGTCGCCAGTCTTCTGATCTTGTGTTCCCCCGTCTCTGTACTGATAATTCTGCTTTTTAGCATATTTATTATCCAGTACGTGATGGTGGGCTCCACTTTCAGCTCCATTAATGCCTCCTTTATTGCATTGGTCTTTACGTTGTTGAACGCTCCCTCTACGTCTAGAAACGCCCCTAGGGCATATTCCTTTTGCTGGAGGGATTTTTCAATCGTTCCAACCACTTCATGCAGCGCACTTTCCACCGATTTACCTTTGAGGTAGGCGTGCTGTGCTATACACTCCTCCTCTATTTTGGTCTTCTGCTTAATGTTAAGGTCCAAAAGCCTCTCCATTGTCTTTAATAGGAACGAGGAGAGGCTTATTGGCCTAAAGTCCTTTGGTGTGGTGTTGCTTGACTTCCCCGATTTGGGTATGAAGGCAACCCTTACCTCTCTCCATGTTTCAGGTATGTATCCTAATGATAAACAGCCCTGAAAGATGCTCGTCAGTACCTCCGCTATGCTGCCTATCGAATTTTGCAGCATGGCTGGTGTGATTCCATCCGGCCCCGCAGATTTGTATGGCTCGAATGTTTTCACCGCCCATATTACCTTTTCCTTGGTGATGGCGTCTCTTATAGTTACCTCCTTTGGACTAATCCTGATCGTTGGGCTCTCTTCCTCGCCCCATGTTGTCAGGCAGCCCGGGAAGTGAGTCTCCATCAGCAGTTCTAGTGTCTCCTTGCTCGACTCCGTCCATGAACCATTTGGCCTCTTCAGGTTTCCCGTGACTATAGCGTCTTTGGAAAGAATTTTCCTGAACCTTGAAGCTTCGTTCACGTCCTCTATAGAGTTAAGGAAGTCGACCAATGAGTCCCATTTTGCCTTTCTTATCTTATTCTTATACTCGTTAAAACTGCGCTTGTAATTAGCCCAGTCCTCCTCTTCTTTACTTTTCTTTGCCTTGTTATAAAGCCTTCTAGTAGCGTCCCTCTGTTGCTTGAGCTCTTTGTTCCACCACTTATTGGTTTCCCTTCGAGCTCTGCTTATTGGGCAGGTTTTCTGGAAGGCTTTTAGCAAAGTCTCGCAAAGTTGTTTTACGGACTTCTCCAGGTCCGCCACCGTGTGGAGATAGGTACCGAAGCACTGTGTGCTCTTTGTTTTCATTGCCTTCTCCACTTCGGTGGAAAATCTATTCCAGTCCGTGTTCCTTGGATTCCTGTAGGGTTTTCCTACCTGAACCTTCCGGTTAATGTCGAAGAGAATTCTCCCATGATCCGACAAGGAGTGCTCGGG
>CAXASF010000037.1:0-2500 GCA_963971475.1 Chrysops caecutiens | reverse complement strand
AAGAAAGAATTAAGACGGTCCATAAAACAAAGCAGGATTGCCTGCTGGAACAACCTTATTAAAGAAGCAGACGCGGATCCATGGGGTCTAGGATACCGGATAGTAATGAAGAAACTCACGACTAGACTTCCCTGTGCAACCCAAGATGCTAGAACCATGACCAGAATAGTTGACGCCTTATTCCCAACCCACCCTCCAAGACCGGTGGACCCACAAGTTGAAATACCCGCCAATCTAATACCGCTTTTCAGCGTCGAGGAACTTCAGATCGCTGCCAGCTCGCTTCAGCCAGGGAAAGCTCCAGGACCTGATGGAATCCCCGCAGAGGTGCTCAAAATCGCAGCTTCTCAATGCCCAGGTCTCCTACTAAATATGTACAACTCGTGCCTCAAAGAGGGAGTATTTGACGAAAGATGGAAGATGCAGAGACTCATGCTTATCGACAAAGGTAAAGGACAAGCCGGCACTCCATCCAATTACCGACCACTATGCATGCTGGACACAGCCGGGAAACTGCTGGAAAAGCTTCTTAAAGCGAGACTGTTAAAGGCAATAGAAGCAAAAGGTGACTTATCAACCAAACAATTTGGTTTCAGAAAGGGTCGATCTATAATAGACGCAGTTGATTCTGTCCTACGAATAGTAGAAGAGACCAAGTGTGGAAACCACCACTCCCGAAAGATTGCCTTAGTGGCCACCCTAGACGTATGTAACGCCTTCAACTCAGTTAGATGGATCGATATTCTAACAGAACTGAAGTCAACCTTCAGTATACCAGCCTATCTACAAAGGATGCTACAAAATTATTTAAAAGACCGGGTTCTCTTATACAACACGACAGAAGGACCACGACGCCGCGAACTAACCGCTGGAGCAGCCCAAGGATCCATATTGGGACCGGACCTCTGGAATGTCGCCTACGACGGAATCCTCAGAATGGGACTCCCTGCCGATACCCACTTAATCGGTTATGCCGACGATATAGTTGGGATTGTAGCAGCTCGAACGACGGAGCAGGCCCAGTGGAAACTCAACCAGTTAATGAGACGGGTGATGGAATGGATGAGCAACCATGGACTCAAGCTAGCTACACACAAAACGGAGCTCATAATGCTTACCGGGAAAAGAATACCAGCTATCCTCCCAATGCAAATTAATAATGAGCCAATGGAGACCAAACCTACTGTGAAATATCTTGGGATTACCCTTGATACTAAACTCTATTTTGGAAAACATATAAAGAGTGCGGCAGAGAAAGCCACCAAAGTCACCGAAATGATAAGCCGACTAATGGGAAACATGAGAGGTCCACGACAGAACCAACGGCGACTCCTCATGAATGTAGCACAATCCATACTGCTGTTTGGAGCGGAAATATGGGCTGAAGCTCTTAACAAAGAGTGCTACAGACGATACTACGCCGCCACTCAAAAGAGAGGAGCCATGAGAATAGCTAGTTCGTACAGAACAGTTTCAGAACCAGCAGTGTTGGTGGTCGCAGGTGTTGTACCAATTCATCTGCTCGCGAGGGAGAGACAACTTATCTATGGTACCATGCCGGAGCAGAGAACCAAAAATCTTCGCATTGCGACTAGGCGCGACACTTTGAGCAAATGGCAGGAAAGTTGGGAACAGGAAAGGAGAGGCCGATGGACAGCCAGACTGATCCCCCGACTCGAGCCATGGATCAACCGGAAACACGGAGAAGTGTCTTATTACCTCACACAATTCTTGACGGGCCATGGGTACTTCCAGAAGTACCTCCACCGAATGGGAAAAGTAGAGACCCCAGGATGCACCTACTGCCCTGAAGTAGAAGATGACGCGGAGCACACTTTCTTTACGTGTGAACGATGGAGCGCGCAAAGGGCCAACCTGAAGAAAGATCTTGGAAGCATAAGCCCCGACAACATAATCGGACTTATGCTTGAGAATGAAGTCCGTTGGCAAAAGGTGACAGTTTTCGCAAGGGAAATTCTGACGACGAAAAAAAGAGAAGAAAATAAAACGGACGAGACCCTCTAAATGGGCAACGACAGACACCATCCTGAAGTAATGTGCAAACGGTTCCAGGATGGGCCTATGTCTAGATTGGGTTTTTGTGTTTTTAGTGGGTATGCTATTAGTATAGAGACTCCCACACTACTCAGAAGCAGACATGCTGCTGAGTGTCCATAAAGGATTTTTCACAACCCCAAAAAAAAAAAAAAAAAAAAAAAAAAAAAAAAAAAAAAAATTATTATTATTATAATTATTAGTATTATTATTTTTATTCTTATTATTATTATTATGATTATTATTATTATTATTATTATTATTATTATTATTATTATTATTATTATAATTATTATTATTATTATTATTATTATTATTATTATTATGGTTATGATTATTATTATTATTGTTATTATTAATATTATTGTTATTATTATTATTATTATTATTATTATTATTATTATTATAATTATTATTATTATTATTTTAGTATTATTATAATTAT
>CAXASF010000035.1:0-12500 GCA_963971475.1 Chrysops caecutiens | reverse complement strand
TATTATTATTATTATTATTATTATTATTATTATTATTATTATTATTATTATTATTATTATTATTATTATTATTATTATTATTATTATTATTATTATTATTATTATTATTATTATTATTATTATTATTATTATTATTATTATTATTATTATTATTATTATTATTATTATTATTATTATTATTATTATTATTATTATTATTATTATTATTATTATTATTATTATTATTATTATTATTATTATTATTATTATTATTATTATTATTATTATTATTATTATTATTATTATTATTATTATTATTATTATTATTATTATTATTATTATTATTATTATTATTATTATTATTATTATTATTATTATTATTATTATTATTATTATTATTATTATTATTATTATTATTATTATTATTATTATTATTATTATTATTATTATTATTATTATTATTATTATTATTATTATTATTATTATTATTATTATTATTATTATTATTATTATTATTATTATTATTATTATTATTATTATTATTATTATTATTATTATTATTATTATTATTATTATTATTATTATTATTATTATTATTATTATTATTATTATTATTATTATTATTATTATTATTATTATTATTATTATTATTATTATTATTATTATTATTATTATTATTATTATTATTATTATTATTATTATTATTATTATTATTATTATTATTATTATTATTATTATTATTATTATTATTATTATTATTATTATTATTATTATTATTATTATTATTATTATTATTATTATTATTATTATTATTATTATTATTATTATTATTATTATTATTATTATTATTATTATTATTATTATTATTATTATTATTATTATTATTATTATTATTATTATTATTATTATTATTATTATTATTATTATTATTATTATTATTATTATTATTATTATTATTATTATTATTATTATTATTATTATTATTATTATTATTATTATTATTATTATTATTATTATTATTATTATTATTATTATTATTATTATTATTATTATTATTATTATTATTATTATTATTATTATTATTATTATTATTATTATTATTATTATTATTATTATTATTATTATTATTATTATTATTATTATTATTATTATTATTATTATTATTATTATTATTATTATTATTATTATTATTATTATTATTATTATTATTATTATTATTATTATTATTATTATTATTATTATTATTATTATTATTATTATTATTATTATTATTATTATTATTATTATTATTATTATTATTATTATTATTATTATTATTATTATTATTATTATTATTATTATTATTATTATTATTATTATTATTATTATTATTATTATTATTATTATTATTATTATTATTATTATTATTATTATTATTATTATTATTATTATTATTATTATTATTATTATTATTATTATTATTATTATTATTATTATTATTATTATTATTATTATTATTATTATTATTATTATTATTATTATTATTATTATTATTATTATTATTATTATTATTATTATTATTATTATTATTATTATTATTATTATTATTATTATTATTATTATTATTATTATTATTATTATTATTATTATTATTATTATTATTATTATTATTATTACCACTCGCGGACCAAAACGGAGATTAGGCGAAAAAATCCAACGCACGTCTGTTCCCAAGGTGGGCGGTGCGCTGGTCAGCGTCTGTCACCATGTCAGGTGCGGCTGCCATAATGTTTGCGACCGGTACACGTTGCGGCACACTGGGAGTGCCCGGAGATGTCGCTGGTGTCCCGCCGGCGGTGTGGAAGGGCTGCTGTTAATTCAGCTGAGGTGGTAGCCGTGACGTGTATCAGGAGCCAGCCCCTTCGGTCCCTGGTCAGGGAGTGTGCATTGGATGCAGAAGTAGAAGTCTGCATTGCTCCGAGCAAGCGCAGGTCCGTCCGTGTATTCCGGGACTTGTTAAGCGTAGGTCAGGCCTCAGAGGACTGGGGTAGGGGCTAATGTCCCCGAGGGTATACCCGTTCCTGACTATTACGGCCCGCTCCCCTGCACACGATGCGCTGGTGATCAACAATGATGGATACTATTGGGAAAAACACAAACAATACGCAAAACAGAGAGAGAAAGGCAAGTGTAGAGGTCCAAGAAGGCATTAATGCGCTGCACAATGATGAACTGTATAACGGAAGGACAGATGAAAGAATCCTTCCAGGAGCCTTTAGCCGAAGCGCGAAGGTGGCAAGGACACCACCAAGCAAAGATACACCTAAACCAAGCAGTCCGTTGATGCGCACGCCACCAGACAAAGTGGCCTGTGCACCAACGGGTGGTCTGCCCAGCCCGACAAACGGGTATGTACCAGCAAACGCAGACGCCCAAGAAGCGGAAAACGCTAATGAATCGATCCAAAGTAGCAGACAGGAGGAAAGAGGAGGATCACCGCGACACAACTTCATCGAACGAATGAAAAAGGAGGAGGATGCGGCACTTGCAAAATGCAAAAGTGCACTGCGAGACATCAAAGCAGCAATTAAAAAACAGAAAAATATCTCAAAGACTGTCCAAGACAGGGCCGATGAAATGACTGAATTGATAGATATTATCGAGACCTGTCGGAAGTCTTGGCGAAAAGCCGAGTTGCAGGACCAAAAATTGGCAACGCGGACACAGAACTTAGGCGCACAAACACCCATCACTAGCAAGAGGGCTGCTACGAGCCCGATCGAGCAAGAAGCGGGGAAAAAGCTATGTGAAGGAGTGCCGGAGGAGGAAGAATGGCAAGTTCATACGAAGAAAGGCAGAACCAAGGCCGTCAGAAATAAACAAAAAGAGCCAGATGTCCCCTGCCCCGGGCAAGAGACGTCTGTCCACCAGAGGCAAAAAAATAAGGAGAAGAAACGCAGGCCTCGAAGAGAAGCCTTCGTGATAAAACCGCTGCAAGGGAAATCTTACGCAGAGGTCCTAGGCATGATCCGGGCAAAAGTTAATCCTGCAGAAACCAACACGGATGTAAGATCAATTCGCCGAACCCGTTCCCGGGAACTGCTGGTGGAACTAGGAAAGGAGATGGGCGATAAAGCGGCATTTAGTGATGCCCTGAAGCGCTCGCTAGGAGACGGCGCCACGGTACGCAGTCTCGAGCCCAAGGAATCTGTGGAGATCAGGGACCTAGACGATCTCACTACAGAAGAGGAGGTGCTGGCGGCGGTTATAAGAGCTACAAGCGGGCTCGCTGAAAACCCTACCGTCTCCATCTCAAACAGTAACAGCAGGGGGCAGAAAAAGGCCACGGTCACGCTCAACACGAAGGGGGCAAGCCAACTCCTGAAGGCCCAGCATGTCAAAATTGGCTGGGTGAGCTGCAGGGTCCAACAAAAATGTAACGTTCCACGGTGCTTCCGTTGTCTCAGCTACGGGCATTACGCCAGCACTTGTAAAGGGCCAGAAAGGAGTCGCCTATGCTTCAAGTGCATGAAAGCGGAGCACAAGGCCAAGCAGTGCTCGGCTCCGGATCACTGTACAATATATGAAGAAACAGGCAAAGGTCCGGAAGGGCTCGACCACGCGCCTGGGTCAAAACGGTGTAGGGTATTCGCAGATGCCCTAGAAAAAAGCAAAAAGCTTATGAGATGATCCGTATCTTACAAGCTAATATGAATCGGAGTTTAACAGCGAATAATTTGCTGCACCAAATAGGAAACGAGAAAAAGGTGGACCTTCTACTCATAAGCGAGCAATATAAGAACTACCACTCTCCAGGTTGGTACCTGGATGAGCTTGGGACGGCTGCAATATGGGTAAGAGAACCAACCAAGGTGCGGGTGGCAGCGCATGGGAGCGGCCGGGGTTACGTTTGGGTAAAGAGCTCTGGAGTAACCTATTTCAGTTGCTATTTTACCCCGAACGAACCTATTCGATACTACAGGGACAAAGTGGACGCCCTTGAGGACAAAATCCGCCAAACGGGAGGAAGAGTGGTGGTTGCGGGTGATTTCAACGCAAGAGGCGTAGAGTGGGGCATGCCCGAGACCGATTCGCGGGGCAGATATCTATTGGAAATGGTTGCCCGAACAGGTCTCGCCATATTGAATATCGGTAACACTCCAACTTTTCGCCGTCCCGGATATAGAGGAACCATTCCTGATATCTCACTTGCTTCAGAGGGAATGGTAGCAGCAGTAAAAGAATGGAGAGTGCTCGAGGAATATACAGGAAGTGACCACCAATACATCACGTTCAGAGTTTATGATGGCCATGTAGCACCGACGGCCGGGCTGAGTGGTAAAAGACTGTGGAATGTGCGAAGCTTTGACGAAGATAAGTTCAAAACAGTACTCCTCGCGGGCCTGGCCAGTGTGAAACATCCACATACGACAGAGGACAGGTCGCTGGCGGAGAAAGCCGTTAAGGATTCCATGAACCTTCTTCATAGGGCATGCGAAGCGGCGATGCCACGCAGGAGACCCAGGCATAGCAAACGCCCCGTGTACTGGTGGACGACCGAAATAGCTGAACTACGGAGAACTTGCCTGCGCGTGAGACGGAAAGCGCAAAGGGCCAAGAACCGGGGGGAGGCAAGTGCCCTCTCCCTCGAGTACAAAACCGCTAAAAAGGTGCTACGATCCACCATAAGGCGCAGCAAGGTAGCACAATGGCGGAGGCTGGCGGAGGAAGTAAATACGGACCCCTGGGGACTTGGGTACAAGATTGTGACTAAGAAACTGGGAGCGATGGCACCAAGACCCACCATGGAGGCAGAAGTCATGGCCCATATCGTGAACGCGCTCTTCCCGACGCACCCAATCAGAGAGAGAGAAGTGGAAGACGTCGGAAACATACCTTTGTTTACCGAGGAGGAGCTGATGGTAGCAATAAATTCCCTCCGCAACGGGAAAGCCCCAGGACCAGACGGAATTCCCAGCGAAGCGCTAAGGAAGGCGCTCGGGGCGTGCCCCGAAATCCTGCTGGGAATGTACAACACGTGTTTGAAGGCAGGACTGTTTTATTCCCCCTGGAAGATAGGAAGACTTGTGCTGATTAACAAGGGCAAAGGAGATGTACTGGCACCATCATCGTACCGCCCACTATGCATGCTAGACACCGCGGGTAAAGTCCTTGAAAAACTGCTGCAGCCCCGTCTATTATCGGCAATCCGGACAGCAGGGGACCTATGCGAACGTCAATATGGCTTCCGCCGGGGACGGTGCACTATTGATGCGATAAATGAGGTCGTAGAAGCGGTTCATAGAGCTGAGAGGGGTAATCACCATTCACGCCGAATGGTCTTATTAGTGACACTAGATGTTAAGAATGCATTCAACTCGGCAAGGTGGTGCGACATTCTCGATGCGTTGGAGAAAACTTTCCAAGTGCCGGGATACCTACTCCGTATGATGAAGGACTATCTGAGTGATCGAGCGCTGGAGTATGAGACTGTGGAAGGCATCCGCAGAAAGACTATAACAGCGGGGGCGGCGCAAGGGTCTATTCTCGGCCCGGATCTGTGGAATATTTCCTACGATAGCCTCTTGCGACTAGAGATGCCAGAAGAGATGCGCTTGGTTGGCTACGCGGACGATGTCGTAGCGTTGATTGCTGCGCGCACCTACGAGTTGGCGCAACTTAAACTCAACCAAGTCATGCGGAGGGTGAACAGCTGGATGAGCGAGCATGGACTTTCGTTAGCTGCAGCCAAGACGGAAATCGTAATCCTCACGAAAAGGAGGATCGAGAAGGCTCTGCCCATTGTAGTGGGAGATGAGCATATGCAGACAAAGCCTGCCGCTAAGTATCTGGGGGTGACAATGGACACTGAGCTCACCTTCGGAGAACACATTCGGCGGACGGCAGACAAGGCGGCGTTAATAACAACATATTTGAGCAGGATAATGGCTAACACCCATGGGCCAATGCCGGCGAAACGGCGACTATTGATGAGCACGGTGCAGTCCATACTTCTATACGGCGCTGAGATATGGGGCGCCAGAATGAAAATCGAACGCTACAGGAAGCGCCTGGCCTCCGTACAAAGGAGGGGGGCTCTTAGAGTAACTTGTGCTTACCGCACAGTCTCTGAGCCGGCAGTCCTTGTCATTGCTGGAGTCATACCCGTAGGTCTACTAGCATTAGAGCGAAAGGCGATCTATAGAAGGAAAAGCGAGGTGGGAAGAGCCCGGGCAAGTACAGAAGAGAGAGCCCACACCTTGAGAAAATGGCAAGACTTATGGAGCACGGAGTCTAGAGGCAGATGGACGGCCCGACTTATCCCGCAGATTGAACCATGGGTGGGACGCGCGCATGGAGAAGTGTCGTACTACATGACGCAGTTCCTCAGCGGTCATGGGTGTTTTAGATCATACCTACATAACATGGGCAGGGCTGATTCACCAGAATGCCAGTACTGCGGGGTGGAAAAAGACGACGCAGAGCACACGCTGTTTTACTGTGAACGATGGGTGCAGCGAAGAGAAGAGATTGAAGCCGAGGTCGGTAGACTGACGGCCGAAAATATAGTGGGCCACATGCTTATGACGGAGGACAGGTGGAGAATGATACAAGGATACATTGAAGATGTCCTCCGCACAAAGCACAGAGAGGGTGAAATGCAGAGGGACCATCAGCCATTAGAGGTTAGAGCTTAGGAATTTCAATAGATGTAAGCCCATAAATAGCAGATGTGTGGTAGCAGTAGTTTAAGGCGATACATGGAGTGTAGATGTCATGGCGAGATGATATCTGACGGCTTGTTGCAGAGGTTAAGATTAGGGTGGTTCTTCCGCCTGTCTGGCGCGTGATAAAGAAGTGCTTGAAAAAACCTCAGTTGTAAAACACCGGCAAATAATGCTCGGTGTCTTGTGACTTAGGCTTAGACTAGAGCGCTTCTTCCGCCTGGCCGGGACGTGATAAAGAAGTGCCCGAAAAGAACCTCAGGCACAAAGGAGGAGGATACTCACCTCGCACCGACAGCAACTTACGTTTAAATTAAAGTTTTTATTATTTAGTATAAATAAGGTAGGATAGTATTAATAGGGTACAATTATAAGGGGAGTGTATAGGTATAGGAGTAAAATAATACACAATCGCAATAGGACAAAGAGTAATAGGTGAATAGTCGAATGACATATAATAGAACATAAGTAGCATAGATTTAACAATAAATTTAACAAACAACGGTGGAAAGACCCACAAAAAAAATTAACAATAGATTTAACAAACAACGGTGGAAAGACCCACAAAAAAAGGGGTCTCAGGGCAAGGCCCAACCTGAAGTAATGTGGTAAACGGTTCCGGGTTGGTGTCCTTGGAGTCCGAGGGAGGGGTTTTAGTCGGTAGTCGCATAGGAGTCCGACACAACGTCCGTAAACGGATTTCCCCTCCCTCGTAAAAAAAAAAAAAAAAAAAAAAAAAAATTATTATTATTATTATTATTATTATTATTATTATTATTATTATTATTATTATTATTATTATTATTATTATTATTATTATTATTATTATTATTATTATTATTATTATTATTATTATTATTATTATTATTATTATTATTATTATTATTATTATTATTATTATTATTATTATTATTATTATTATTATTATTATTATTATTATTATTATTATTATTATTATTATTATTATTATTATTATTATTATTATTATTATTATTATTATTATTATTATTATTATTATTATTATTATTATTATTATTATTATTATTATTATTATTATTATTATTATTATTATTATTATTATTATTATTATTATTATTATTATTATTATTATTATTATTATTATTATTATTATTATTATTATTATTATTATTATTATTATTATTATTATTATTATTATTATTATTATTATTATTATTATTATTATTATTATTATTATTATTATTATTATTATTATTATTATTATTATTATTATTATTATTATTATTATTATTATTATTATTATTATTATTATTATTATTATTATTATTATTATTATTATTATTATTATTATTATTATTATTATTATTATTATTATTATTATTATTATTATTATTATTATTATTATTATTATTATTATTATTATTATTATTATTATTATTATTATTATTATTATTATTATTATTATTATTATTATTATTATTATTATTATTATTATTATTATTATTATTATTATTATTATTATTATTATTATTATTATTATTATTATTATTATTATTATTATTATTATTATTATTATTATTATTATTATTATTATTATTATTATTATTATTATTATTATTATTATTATTATTATTATTATTATTATTATTATTATTATTATTATTATTATTATTATTATTATTATTATTATTATTATTATTATTATTATTATTATTATTATTATTATTATTATTATTATTATTATTATTATTATTATTATTATTATTATTATTATTATTATTATTATTATTATTATTATTATTATTATTATTATTATTATTATTATTATTATTATTATTATTATTATTATTATTATTATTATTATTATTATTATTATTATTATTATTATTATTATTATTATTATTATTATTATTATTATTATTATTATTATTATTATTATTATTATTATTATTATTATTATTATTATTATTATTATTATTATTATTATTATTATTATTATTATTATTATTATTATTATTATTATTATTATTATTATTATTATTATTATTATTATTATTATTATTATTATTATTATTATTATTATTATTATTATTATTATTATTATTATTATTATTATTATTATTATTATTATTATTATTATTATTATTATTATTATTATTATTATTATTATTATTATTATTATTATTATTATTATTATTATTATTATTATTATTATTATTATTATTATTATTATTATTATTATTATTATTATTATTATTATTATTATTATTATTATTATTATTATTATTATTATTATTATTATTATTATTATTATTATTATTATTATTATTATTATTATTATTATTATTATTATTATTATTATTATTATTATTATTATTATTATTATTATTATTATTATTATTATTATTATTATTATTATTATTATTATTATTATTATTATTATTATTATTATTATTATTATTATTATTATTATTATTATTATTATTATTATTATTATTATTATTATTATTATTATTATTATTATTATTATTATTATTATTATTATTATTATTATTATTATTATTATTATTATTATTATTATTATTATTATTATTATTATTATTATTATTATTATTATTATTATTATTATTATTATTATTATTATTATTATTATTATTATTATTATTATTATTATTATTATTATTATTATTATTATTATTATTATTATTATTATTATTATTATTATTATTATTATTATTATTATTATTATTATTATTATTATTATTATTATTATTATTATTATTATTATTATTATTATTATTATTATTATTATTATTATTATTATTATTATTATTATTATTATTATTATTATTATTATTATTATTATTATTATTATTATTATTATTATTATTATTATTATTATTATTATTATTATTATTATTATTATTATTATTATTATTATTATTATTATTATTATTATTATTATTATTATTATTATTATTATTATTATTATTATTATTATTATTATTATTATTATTATTATTATTATTATTATTATTATTATTATTATTATTATTATTATTATTATTATTATTATTATTATTATTATTATTATTATTATTATTATTATTATTATTATTATTATTATTATTATTATTATTATTATTATTATTATTATTATTATTATTATTATTATTATTATTATTATTATTATTATTATTATTATTATTATTATTATTATTATTATTATTATTATTATTATTATTATTATTATTATTATTATTATTATTATTATTATTATTATTATTATTATTATTATTATTATTATTATTATTATTATTATTATTATTATTATTATTATTATTATTATTATTATTATTATTATTATTATTATTATTATTATTATTATTATTATTATTATTATTATTATTATTATTATTATTATTATTATTATTATTATTATTATTATTATTATTATTATTATTATTATTATTATTATTATTATTATTATTATTATTATTATTATTATTATTATTATTATTATTATTATTATTATTATTATTATTATTATTATTATTATTATTATTATTATTATTATTATTATTATTATTATTATTATTATTATTATTATTATTATTATTATTATTATTATTATTATTATTATTATTATTATTATTATTATTATTATTATTATTATTATTATTATTATTATTATTATTATTATTATTATTATTATTATTATTATTATTATTATTATTATTATTATTATTATTATTATTATTATTATTATTATTATTATTATTATTATTATTATTATTATTATTATTATTATTATTATTATTATTATTATTATTATTATTATTATTATTATTATTATTATTATTATTATTATTATTATTATTATTATTATTATTATTATTATTATTATTATTATTATTATTATTATTATTATTATTATTATTATTATTATTATTATTATTATTATTATTATTATTATTATTATTATTATTATTATTATTATTATTATTATTATTATTATTATTATTATTATTATTATTATTATTATTATTATTATTATTATTATTATTATTATTATTATTATTATTATTATTATTATTATTATTATTATTATTATTATTATTATTATTATTATTATTATTATTATTATTATTATTATTATTATTATTATTATTATTATTATTATTATTATTATTATTATTATTATTATTATTATTATTATTATTATTATTATTATTATTATTATTATTATTATTATTATTATTATTATTATTATTATTATTATTATTATTATTATTATTATTATTATTATTATTATTATTATTATTATTATTATTATTATTATTATTATTATTATTATTATTATTATTATTATTATTATTATTATTATTATTATTATTATTATTATTATTATTATTATTATTATTATTATTATTATTATTATTATTATTATTATTATTATTATTATTATTATTATTATTATTATTATTATTATTATTATTATTATTATTATTATTATTATTATTATTATTATTATTATTATTATTATTATTATTATTATTATTATTATTATTATTATTATTATTATTATTATTATTATTATTATTATTATTATTATTATTATTATTATTATTATTATTATTATTATTATTATTATTATTATTATTATTATTATTATTATTATTATTATTATTATTATTATTATTATTATTATTATTATTATTATTATTATTATTATTATTATTATTATTATTATTATTATTATTATTATTATTATTATTATTATTATTATTATTATTATTATTATTATTATTATTATTATTATTATTATTATTATTATTATTATTATTATTATTATTATTATTATTATTATTATTATTATTATTATTATTATTATTATTATTATTATTATTATTATTATTATTATTATTATTATTATTATTATTATTATTATTATTATTATTATTATTATTATTATTATTATTATTATTATTATTATTATTATTATTATTATTATTATTATTATTATTATTATTATTATTATTATTATTATTATTATTATTATTATTATTATTATTATTATTATTATTATTATTATTATTATTATTATTATTATTATTATTATTATTATTATTATTATTATTATTATTATTATTATTATTATTATTATTATTATTATTATTATTATTATTATTATTATTATTATTATTATTATTATTATTATTATTATTATTATTATTATTATTATTATTATTATTATTATTATTATTATTATTATTATTATTATTATTATTATTATTATTATTATTATTATTATTATTATTATTATTATTATTATTATTATTATTATTATTATTATTATTATTATTATTATTATTATTATTATTATTATTATTATTATTATTATTATTATTATTATTATTATTATTATTATTATTATTATTATTATTATTATTATTATTATTATTATTATTATTATTATTATTATTATTATTATTATTATTATTATTATTATTATTATTATTATTATTATTATTATTATTATTATTATTATTATTATTATTATTATTATTATTATTATTATTATTATTATTATTATTATTATTATTATTATTATTATTATTATTATTATTATTATTATTATTATTATTATTATTATTATTATTATTATTATTATTATTATTATTATTATTATTATTATTATTATTATTATTATTATTATTATTATTATTATTATTATTATTATTATTATTATTATTATTATTATTATTATTATTATTATTATTATTATTATTATTATTATTATTATTATTATTATTATTATTATTATTATTATTATTA
>CAXASF010000033.1:75000-79372 GCA_963971475.1 Chrysops caecutiens | reverse complement strand
TTTATTTTCATAACAGCACAGTTAAGAGCCTAAAATATATGTACAAATATGTTTATAGGGGATACGACTGTGCCTCATTACAGTTTCGAAGTGTTTGAGGTGGAGTTGAGGGCAAAGTTTATATAGATGAAATCGATAGCTTTTTATCCGGTCACTATGTTGGATCTACGGAAGCTTATTGGCACATGAATGAGTATCCAATGCATTACCAGTCACGTAATATATTATAGTTCGACTTGAATGTCACTTGTCTCACCGGCAAAATGTAGTCTTTAGGGAAGGAAATGTTCAGCAAGCTCTTAAACATCACAGCAGAACAAAATTGATTGCATTCTATGAAATCAATCGAATTAGTTCGTTCGAGTTTCTATATACAGAGACGCCGATGCATTAAATTTAGGTAGATAAAGAAAAGAAATGGAAAAACCTCAAAGAGGAAGTAGTAGAGCTATTGCTAGATTATTTTATGTTTTATGTTGAGTTGTTCCATTTGAGACTATTTTAGCTTAATGTTCGAGGTCCCATCAGGATTTGGGTACTTTTGGGAACATTATTTACTGCACATTTTCAGCACATGCACGACGTATCGCATGAACTGATGGAGAGTGGCGTGAATATTTATTAGAAGTGAAAGAGTGTAAGTCCTCTCAGCAGTTAAGAGAGTAATTTGGCATATACTATTTATGGTATGAACGTTCCTACAAATGCTTTAGATTTGTGAAATGAATTCAAAATGTTCATGTGTGGAGACTTTTAAGAAATTCTTCAGAAAATAATTCATATAAGCATGCTTTATTAGCTATTGAGGAAATTTTGTTCAGTAAACGATTCATTCGGTACTTAAACTAACCTTTTCGGAGGTAAGACTATTTCACTCTGTGGAGATTTTTGACGAATATTGCAAGCTATATCTCACCACTTATTGAGAATTGCCTTACTTCATGGTCCAAATTTTCAAAATTCCACAAAATAACTTTTACCCAAAACATGGGTCCTCATGAGATTGAATTCGTTGAATTTCTTAAATCTCTTGGCAATGGAACTTAACCCACATTTCCGGATTACAGCCAAGATGTTATTGAAATTCCTTCCCATTTAGTTAGCAACTTCGTAAATTCAGATACTTATGGCAATGTATCTGAAACCATAAAGTCTAACGATATTCTCAATTCGGTTATATTAGCACCCAAATATGAAAACTGCTCTTTCATCGATGCAGAAATCCTTAGCAGTCTGTCCGGAGAGGAACGAATATATTTGAGTTCCGATTACATCTTGAGTGAAGATTATAGAGAGCAAAATTATTTTCCAGTAGAATTTTTAAATTCAGTTGATGTAAGTGGGCTCCCGATTCAACAAATTTATTTTCAAAACCAAATTGCATACTTTTTCGTATTCTGAGTACAGGACATGACTTGCTTGGTCGATGGTACAACTATTCGTTTAGTTCAAATGCAAAAGAAAATTGTTTGGATTATGAGATTTTAGCAGGAGTTTTCCGAAAGACACGTATTTTGACACCACAAATAAACCTTAATTATACAAGTACACTTCTGTCTTTTCACTTTCAAAAAACTCAATTTCCCCTCATCCTGGCTTTTGCGATGACAATTAATAAATCCCATAAATCCCAAACGTTTCAAAAAGAAGGAATCTTACTCAAACTACCTATATTTGCTCACCGTTAATTGTATGTTGTAGCCAGTACAGTTAGATCGTTTGATCGATTCCGTGCCTATATGTATTTCTGGAACACAAGGCCAAGGTCATTTGGCAGAAGATGAAAGAATTCTTACAAAAAGTATTTTGTATGAGAAAATTTTAGAATCTTTTAAGATCCGCAACCGCACCCGTAAGGTTTTTTATAATTATAGATAGGGCCTCATTCAATATAGATGTACTTTGACGTGCAAAATGAGCTGAAATGATTGCTACTACAGTCTGAACTAAATAATCTTCTTACTTACAATAATAATAATAATAATAATAATACAGCCCTTGCTTCCGAGCAATTGTTTTTGTCTAGCTTGCGTGTTGCTATGTTGGCTCTATTCCCAGTATGTCTCTCCGCTCGGTGTGCCTTAAGGCATAGGCCTCCTCCAATATCTTCCACTGTTTTCTGTCTGCTGCCACTCTTTGCCAGAGGGGACCTAAGGTCATTTTCAACTCGTCCTCCCATCTTCTCACCTTGCGACCTCGGCTCCTGACTCCGTCTCTTGGGTACCAGACTGTCACCCGTTTGCTCCATTTCTCTTCCTTACTACGGAGCAAATGTCCAGTCCATCTCCATTTTAGTTGGTCGATACGTGATAGGATGTCCGTAAGTTTTGTTTTGAGCCTGATGTCTATACTTCTGACTTTATCTTTTAACTTTATCCCTAGTATGCTCCTTTCCATGGCTCTCTGACATTTTGCAAGTTTGTCCCTATGATATTTGGTCAACGCCCAGGTTTCGCAACCATATGTGATGCAAGGGAGGATACAAGTATCAAAAGTCTTTTTCTTTGTCCTGATACCTAGTTCCTTGCTTTTCATGACTTCTTTCAAAGCCCAAAATTTTTTCCACCCAGTAGCAATTCTTTTGTCAATTTCCTTGGACATTTGATCATTCGGTGATATAATCTGGCCTAGGTATACATATTCCATTAAATAATTGAGTTTCTCCACATTGATGGTTATGTCTGCAGCCACAGAGTTTGTCATCATTTTTGTCTTGCTCGAGTTCAGTTGCAGTCCTACTTCTCGGCTTCTGTTCGCTAGACTTTGTAACATGGATTCCAGTACTCTTGGGTTCTCTTCCAATACAACCAGGTCATCAGCAAATCTTAGATGGTTCAGTCGCGCTCCGTTTATGTTTAGACCTAGATGATCCCATTCTCGTTTCCTAAACATTTGCTCAAGTACTGCTGAGAATAGCTTTGGTGAGAGTGGGTCGCCTTGCCTGACGCCCCTTTCGATTGGAAAAGTATCCCCTATAGATTCCAGCTTGATGCTAGCTTTACTTCCGATGTAAATGTTTCTGATGATGTTTACATAAGCCTTTTCAATCCCCTGCTCCGTAAGACTTTGCCATACGAATTCATGTTTGAGGCTGTCGAAGGCTTTGGAATAATCTATGAAGGCTATATAGATGGGTTTGTTGTACTCATTGTATTTTTGTATGAGCTGTTTGATGGTGTGTATGTGGTCTATCGTACTATAGTTTTTCCTAAAACCTGCCTGTTCAACCGGTTGATTTTCGTCGAGCTTGTTGGATATTCTTTCTAGGATGATTTTTGCAAAAACCTTGTATACGTTTGAAATAATGGATATTGGTCTGTAGTTTCCAATATCTTCTTTTGAACCTTTCTTGTATAGCAGTATAATGTGGGATTCAGCCCATTGGTTTGGGATGATGCCAGTCGATAGTATCTCATTGAAGATCATTGTTAGAACTGGACATAAGTCTTCAAGTGTTCCCCTCATGAGTTCATTTGGAATTCTGTCTGGGCCCGGTGATTTCTCCATCTTTTGACTTTTTATAGCCCTTTCTACTTCCAATTGGAGTATTTCTGGTACGTCGTTGATAACTTCTGCTATATTCTCCAGTCTAGGTCCTCCAACAGGCGACGGTACGTTTGGCGGCTTTGAGTATAGCGAGCGATAGTAATCCGTTGCTATGTTCAGGATTGCACTACGAGAAGTTGTTGGCCACTCTTTACCCCTCAACCTTGGTATCCATTCTTTTCCTTTCTCACAAAGTTCCTTGAAGGCTTTTCGTGTGCCTCCTGTTTTGGTAATGTGGTTCTCTAGGGTACTGATTCTCCTACTTTTCCTGTCCTTTCTCATATTTTCCCTGATGCGCTTGCTTAGGCTCGATATTTCTTTAAGGTTTTCCTTCCTATTCTTTTTTGATATTATATTCCTTCTATATTCAATTAATTTAAGGGTTTCTTGGCTTAGATATGATTCCTTGCTTTTATTTGTTAGTGTTCCTATCTGTTCCTTGAGCTTGCTTTCCAACCTGACATATTTTTCGTTCAGATTCCTATTCGAAGTGACAACTTCCATCAAGTCTTCTGTAGAGTCGTTTGGGACCCTCTTGTTACTAACTATTTGTGGGTAGTTCGTTTGGATTGCTTTCGGCCTAGGTTTTTTTGGACCACGTTCGGATAGACAACAACGTACCATACGGTGGTTAGTACTGAAGTTTAGGTTTTTTATTATACTCGTGTCGCTGAACAACATGGCTTTGTTCGTCGTGATGTAGTCTATCTCATTTCGTACCTTTCCATCTGGAGATATCCAAGTCCATTTAGTTTTGTGTTTTTTACGGAATATGGAATTGAGCAGCGTTAAGTTATGTTCGAGCAGAAACTCAACCAGTTTTTCG
>CAXASF010000033.1:35000-40000 GCA_963971475.1 Chrysops caecutiens | reverse complement strand
GACACCCTACGAAGGGAACGTGTTTGACGCTCGCATGTGTTTGTTTCGATGAGAAACAAACGCATGCGGGCGCCACACACACTCTCTCGGTGGGGTGACCCCGATCGTTGCCGTTCGGTTGCACAATCACATGTACTGGCGAAATTTTTGTGTTTCTGGCGATTCTGCCAGCCTGGCTGTTTGAATTCGATTTTTAAATTCAAAATCGGCAAAATTTAGTACAAAATAACCCCATTTTTGGGTGCTTCCCCGTCCGCCGCGCGCGATGCGCCACTGATCTCGCTTATCCTAGTGATTTCTTTGATCCTTCATCTATCCAGTGGTATAATTTAATTTCGGATGTTGTGCAGAGATTCGAAGCTACAACGCCAAACTGTATCCCCCGATTTTATCATTAGTTTTTTTGGATTGCCCCCGTATGGTAGCAAATTTAAAGACGTATTCACGTCAAAATTGGTTTTAAACTTTTGGAAATATGTAAGATTTAAGTTTTTCACGTTTTCCTTTTCAAGAGAAAGTCGACTTTAGCGCTTAAGTTTAAGATCAATAAATGAAGAGAGATCGTGCAATTATCGCATCGTTAGCGGTTACGCCCTCTCTCTTAAATATGAGACGTATTCGAGAGAACATTTCGGCATTTTGTTGATTGCACGATCTCTCTTCATTTATTTTTCTTAAGAAGCAAAGTACACCTTCTCTTGATATGAAATCCATCCATGGATTCATACTAGAGATGAATGCGACTTCATGTCATGTGGTTTTCGATTAGGAAATGGGGATTGATTTATTCTTGGATCTTCTTATGCCCATCTCGAATACGAAAACTTCAACCTTTACTTGCGTATTAGGGAACCGTTACTTTTCGCTTTTGCAAATCGGAGCAAAAGCTCTCTCTCGAGAATTCTCTATGATTTGACACTCTGTATTTCCGTAGAGCCGGTTTTAATTGTTTTCTACAAATTTTACTCGGGTTATTCAATACAATTTTGGTTCATTAAACCCGTAGCAGATAGATTTGTTAAAATTAGTGGAAAATGGTAAATATTTTTTTGAATTTCAGATCGTAGAACATCATAGTTTCCGGGAATCCCAAGTTGAATAATTTTCTTCCGGTTTCAAGGGTTCTTTTCCGGTAAAAATTTGAATTTTTAACGGTCTTTTGCCCTTACAACTAAACGAAGCGTCCTACGGTATGCATATGTATCACCAACCGCCACTATTTTGACATTTACTTTCTTTCTCTCATACATCATTTTTCTCTAAATTGAGGTTTTAAAGTTATGCATTCAAAAGAACGGAAAATTGATAGAATTCAGATTTTGAATTTTTAACGATTTTTGCCCGTAGCGGCTAAACGAAGCGTCCTACGGAGTTCATATGTATAACAATAATAATAATAATAATAATAATAATAATTCTAATAATAATAATAATAATAATTATAATAAAAATAATAATAATAGTGGTAATAATAATAATAATAATAATAATAATAATAATAATAATAATAATAAAAATAATTATAATAATAATAATAATAATAATAATAATAATAACAATAATAATAATAATAATAATAATAATAATAATAATAATAATAATAATAATAATAATAAAAATAATAATAATACTAGTAACAAAAAAAGTAATAATAATAATACTAGTAATAATAATAATAATAATAATAATAATAATAATAATAATAATAATAATAATAATAATAATACTAGTAATAATAATAATAATAAAAATAATAATAATAATAATAATAATAATAATAATAATAATAATAATAAATATAATAATAATAGTAATAATAATAATAACAATAATAATAATAATAACTATAATTATAATAATAATAATAATAATAATAATAATAATAAAAATAATAATAATACTAGTAATCATCATAATAATAATAATACTAGTAATAATAATAATAATAATAATAATAATAATTATAATAACTAGGGGGACGCCCCATGCTCGCTACGCTCGCCAACCCCCGCCGTTCGCAACGCTCACTCTAATAGCTCGCGCATGGCGCTATATATACAGTAGCATTGCAAGTAAAAAGGTTATTTAGTTCAGACTGTAGTAGCAATCATTTCAGCTCATTTTGCACACCAAAGAACATTTATATTGAATCTAGCCTTATCTATTAATTATCGAAATCCTTACGGGCGCGGTTGCGGATCTTAAACGATTTTAAAATTTTCTCATACAAAATACTTTTTGTAAGAATTCTTTCATCTTCTGGCAAATGACCTTGGCCTTGTGTTTCAGAAATACATATAGACACGCAATCGATCAAATGATCTCACTCTACTGGCTACAACATACAATTAACGGTGAGAAAATATAGGTAGTTTGAGTAAGATTTCTTCTTTTTGAAGAGTTTAGGATTTATGGGATTTATTTATTGTCATCGCAAAAGCCAGAATGAGGGGAAATTGAGTTTTTTGAAAGGAAAAAGACAGAAGTGTACTTGTATAATTAAGGTTTATTTGTGGTGTCAAAATACGTGTGTTTCAGAAAACTCCTGCTAAAATCTCACAATCCAAACAATTCTCTTTTGCATTTTAGCTAAACGAATAGGTATACCATTGACCAAGCAAGTCATGTCCCGTCCTCAAATTACGAATAAGAAAAGTAGGCAATTTGGTTTTGAAAGTAAATTTGTGGGATCGGGAGCCCACTTACATCAACTGAGATTAAAAATTCTACTGGAAAATTATTTTGCTCTCTATGCAAGATGTTATCGGAACTCAAATATATTCGTCCCTCTCCGGAGAGACTGATAGTTTTCATATTTGGGTGCTAATATAACCGAATTGCGAATATCGTAAGACTTTATGGTTTCAGATACATTGCCATAAGTATCTGAATTCATGAAGTTGCTAACTAAATGGGAAGGAATTTCAATAACATCATGGCTGTAATCTGGAAATGTGGGTTAAGTTCCATTACCAAGAGATTTAAGAAATTCAACGAATTCAATCTCATGAGGACCCATGTTTTGGGTAAAAGTTATTTTGTGGAATTTTGAAAATTTGGACCATGAAGTAAGGCAATTCTCGATAAGTGGTACACGTGTACCGTGAGATATAGCTGGCAATATTCGTCAAAAATCTCCACAGAGTAAAACAGTCTTACCTCCGAAAGGGTTAGTTGAAGTACCTAAGGAATCGTTTACTGAACAAAATTTCCTCAAAAGCTAATGAAGCATGCTTATATGAATCATTTACTGAAGATTTTCTTGAAAATTCTCACACATGAAAATTTTGAATTCATTCCACAAATGTAAAGCATTTGTAGGAAAGTTCATACCACAAATAGGATATGGCAAATAACTCTCTTAACTGCTGCGAGGACTTACACTCTTTTTCTTCTAATAAATATTCACGCCACCCTCCATCATTTCATGCGATGCGTCGTGCGTTTGCTGAAAATGTCCAGTAACTAATGTTCTCAACAGTACCCAAATCCTGATGGGACTTCGAACATGAAGCTAAAATGGTCTCAAATGGAACAACTCAACATAAAACATAAAATAATCTGGCAATAGCTCTACTACTTCCTCTTTGAGGTTTTTCGATTTCATTTCTTTATCTACCTAAATATAATGCATCAGCGTCTCTGTATATAGAAACACGGACGAACTAATTCGATTGATTTCATAGAATGCAGTCAATTTTGTTCTTATGTGACTTTTAAGAGCTTGCTGAACATTTTCTTCCCTAAAGACTACATTTTGCCGGTGAGGCAAGTGACATTCAAGTCGAACTATAATATATTACGTGACTGGTAATGCATTGGATACTCATTTATGCGCCAACTATCTTCCGTAACCAACAAAGTGACCGGACAAAAAGCTATCGATTTCATCTATATAAACTTTGCCTCCAACTCCACCTCAAACTCTTCGAAATTGTAATGAGGCACAGTCGTATCCCCTATAAACATATTTGTACATATATTTTAGGCTCTTAACTGTGCCAAGAACTTCCACATTTAAGAAGCAATCAAATTTCGCTAAAAGATATGGATTTTAAGGAACAGCATAACGGTTGTCAACATAGTGGCCACGAAAGTCAACTGTTATACCGTTAACACGACACATCTAGCATTGGCCTGAGATGTATTGTAAAAGTCCTTAGAAAACCTTTTCCTGCATTTACCATCTCTGATACAGACGGGGATACGATTCAATAAACCACATGGACCGTGGATCATATGGTTTTTAACTAAATTATGAAGTTGTGGGAAATACATTGTATATTGTAAATAAAATATATCTGGAATTTCCGTACAAACGAACAAACTTTCATTTCCTACCTTCTCCTTTTTCTCTAAATTGAGGTTTTAAAGGTGTGCAGACAAACGTTTGGAAATATGATATAATTTCAGATTTTGAATTATTAACAGTTTTTTGGCTCGTAGCGGCTAAATCAATCAAGGTATGTCCAACCCCCATTATTTTTTCATTTCCCAACTTTTGGCCATATATCATATTTCTCTAAATTATGTTTTTGAATGTGGGTCCATAGAAAAGTTAGGAAATATGATAAATTTCAGACTTTCGCTAGCTTTCCATCAATATTCGTGAAAGTTAACCTCGCGTTTTCTGGAAATAACTTTAAAATTGTGATTTTCATATTTTTTAAAATAAAATTTGCATATATTTTTATCCAATGAGCTAAAAATAATGGTATAAGTAACCGATGGCTTTAAATTTGTCTGTGGTAATGCATTCCATATTATTGTCTGTGGCCATATGTTCATTGTGTTGGCTTTTGTCTGGAAGAATGCAATTTTATTAGCCAAAGATTGCCTTCTTCCAGGCAAAAGGCAAGAGAATAACCATGTGAATATTGTCTGTGATATGGCTGCATTTGCCCCTCACATTATCATTGGCATAGATATTAGGTTTGAGTGAAAAGAATGCACGTATTTGGCATAAATGGTTGGTTATTCAGTCGAACGTATGATCTATG
>CAXASF010000032.1:22500-25000 GCA_963971475.1 Chrysops caecutiens | reverse complement strand
ATGGAGTATGGATGTAAAGACAGTTTCGTCTGGATAAAAAGCACAAAATATACCATATTCAGCTGTTATTTAACCCCAAACGAGAGCATAACACAATTTCGTTCAAAAATCGACGACCTAGAGGACACCATCAGGGAAATGAATGGTAACATCATAATCGCGGGTGATTTTAATGCTAAAGCACCAGCTTGGGGCATGACTGAAACTGACAGCAGAGGGAAATACATCCTTGCTATGGCTGCCAGACTGGGCCTAACAGTACAAAACATAGGTAGTACCTCCACATTTAGGCGACCGGGATATAAAGAAACGATCCCAGACATAACCTTAGTATCGGAATGTGCCGCGCCATTAATGCACAAATGGTGTGTTATTGAGGATTACACTTGCAGTGATCATCAGTATATATCAATGGTACTAGGGATCGAAAGAGAGCCGAACCAATTAGCGGCGCACAAGCACCACCGTAAGGAGTGGAATGTCAGGAAATTAAACATAGCTAGATTGACAGCCCATATCACCAGAGGCGCTGCGAGTATTACACGGGATCACGCCTATCATGCCTATGACGCCAGGAATAAAGTCGAAGTCACAATGCGCTTATTAAACGATGCCTGTGATGCTGCCATGCCTCGGAGGATTGCCCCGCGAAACGGCAAAAAGGCGGTCTATTGGTGGAACAACGAAATAGCAAGCTTACGGAAGGACTGCTTGAGAAAAAGACGACTTGCCCAAAGGGCCAGGCTAAAGCCGGAAGTAGCTACCCTGTCGGCTGAATACAAGGAGGCAAAGAAAGAATTAAGACGGTCCATAAAGCAAAGCAGGATTGCCTGCTGGAACAACCTTATTAAAGAAGCAGACGCGGATCCATGGGGTCTAGGATACCGGATAGTAATGAAGAAACTCACGACTAGACTTCCCTGTGCAACCCAAGATGCTAGAACCATGACCAGAATAGTTGACGCCTTATTCCCAACCCACCCTCCAAGGCCGGTGGACCCACAAGATGAAATACCCGCCAATCTAATACCGCTTTTCAGCGTCGAGGAACTTCAGATCGCTACCAGCTCGCTTCAGCCAGGGAAAGCTCCAGGACCTGATGGAATCCCCGCAGAGGTGCTCAAAATCGCAGCTTCTCAATGCCCAGGTCTCCTATTAAATATGTACAACTCGTGCCTCAAAGAGGGAGTATTTGACGAAAGATGGAAGATGCAGAGACTCATGCTTATCGACAAAGGAAAAGGACAAGCCGGCACTCCATCCAATTACCGACCACTATGCATGCTGGACACAGCCGGGAAACTACTGGAAAAGCTTCTTAAAGCGAGACTGTTAAAGGCAATAGAAGCAAAAGGTGACTTATCAACCAAACAATTTGGTTTCAGAAAGGGTCGATCTATAATAGACGCAGTTGATTCTGTCCTACGAATAGTAGAAGAGACCAAGTGTGGAAACCACCACTCTCGAAAGATTGCCTTAGTGGCCACCCTAGACGTATGTAACGCCTTCAATTCAGTTAGATGGATCGATATTTTAACAGAACTGAAGTCAACCTTCAGTATACCAGCCTATCTACAAAGGATGCTACAAAATTATTTAAAAGACCGGGTTCTCTTATACAACACGACAGAAGGACCACGACGCCGCGAACTAACCGCTGGAGCAGCCCAAGGATCCATATTGGGACCGGACCTCTGGAATGTCGCCTACGACGGAATCCTCAGAATGGGACTCCCTGCCGATACCCACTTAATCGGTTATGCCGACGATATAGTTGGGATTGTAGCAGCTCGAACCACGGAGCAGGCCCAGTGGAAACTCAACCAGTTAATGAGACGGGTGATGGAATGGATGAGCAACCATGGACTCAAGCTAGCCACACACAAAACGGAGCTCATAATGCTTACCGGGAAAAGAATACCAGCTATCCTCCCAATGCAAATTAATAATGAGCCAATGGAGACCAAACCTACTGTGAAATATCTTGGGATTACCCTTGACACTAAACTCTATTTTGGAAAACATATAAAGAGTGCGGCAGAGAAAGCCACCAAAGTCACCGAAATGATAAGCCGACTAATGGGAAACATAAGAGGTCCACGACAGAACCAGCGGCGACTCCTCATGAATGTAGCACAATCCATACTGCTGTTTGGAGCGGAAATATGGGCTGAAGCTCTTAACAAAGAGTGCTACAGACGATACTACGCCGCCACTCAAAAGAGAGGAGCCATGCGAATAGCTAGTTCGTACAGAACAGTTTCAGAACCAGCAGTGTTGGTGGTCGCAGGTGTTGTACCAATTCATCTGCTCGCGAGGGAGAGACAACTTATCTATGGTACCATGCCGGAGCAGAGAACCAAAAATCTTCGCATTGCGACTAGGCGCGACACTTTGAGCAAATGGCAGAAAAGTTGGGAACAGGAAAGGAGAGGCCGATGGACAGCTAGACTGATCCCCCGACTCGAGCCATGGATCAACCGGAAACACGGAGAAGTGT
>CAXASF010000031.1:0-26078 GCA_963971475.1 Chrysops caecutiens | reverse complement strand
AAATAACAGTCACAATCTGCAAAGCCTCACTAATAACAGCAAAAACCACTGAAATAACTGTGGCAATCTGCACAACCTCACTAATAACCGCGAAAACCACTGAAATAACAGTCACAATCTGCAAAGCCTCACTAATAACAGCGAAAACCACTGAAATAACTGTGGCAATCTGCACAATCTCACTAATAACTGCGAAAACCACTGAAATAACAGTCACAATCTGCAAAGCCTCACTAATAACAGCGAAAACCAGTGAAATAACTGTGGCAATCTGCACAACCTCACTAATAACAGCGAAAACCACTGAAATAACAGTCACAATCTGCAAAGCCTCACTAATAACAGCGAAAACCAGTGAAATAACTGTGGCAATCTGCACAACCTCACTAATAACAGCGAAAACCACTGAAATAACAGTCACAATCTGCAAAGCCTCACTAATAACAGCGAAAACCACTGAAATAACAGTCACAATCTGCAAAGCCTCACTTATAACAGCGAAAACCAGTGAAATAACTGTGGCAATCTGCACAACCTCACTAATAACAGCGAAAACCACTGAAATAACAGTCACAATCTGCAAAGCCTCACTAATAACAGCGAAAACCAGTGAAATAACTGTGGCAATCTGCACAACCTCACTAATAACAGCGAAAACCACTGAAATAACAGTCACAATCTGCAAAGCCTCACTAATAACAGCGAAAACCACTGAAATAACTGTGGCAATCTGCACAACCTCACTAATAACAGCGAAAACCACTGAAATAACAGTCACAATCTGCAAAGCCTCACTAATAACAGCGAAAACCACTGAAATAACAGTCACAATCTGCAAAGCCTCACTTATAACAGCGAAAACCAGTGAAATAACTGTGGCAATCTGCACAACCTCACTAATAACAGCGAAAACCACTGAAATAACAGTCACAATCTGCAAAGCCTCACTAATAACAGCGAAAACCAGTGAAATAACTGTGGCAATCTGCACAACCTCACTAATAACAGCGAAAACCACTGAAATAACAGTCACAATCTGCAAAGCCTCACTAATAACAGCGAAAACCACTGAAATAACTGTGGCAATCTGCACAACCTCACTAATAACAGCGAAAACCACTGAAATAACAGTCACAATCTGCAAAGCCTCACTAATAACAGCGAAAACCAGTGAAATAACTGTGGCAATCTGCACAACCTCACTAATAACAGCGAAAACCACTGAAATAACAGTCACAATCTGCAAAGCCTCACTAATAACAGCGAAAACCACTGAAATAACAGTCACAATCTGCAAAGCCTCACTAATAACAGCGAAAACCAGTGAAATAACTGTGGCAATCTGCACAACCTCACTAATAACAGCGAAAACCACTGAAATAACAGTCACAATCTGCAAAGCCTCACTAATAACAGCGAAAACCAGTGAAATAACTGTGGCAATCTGCACAACCTCACTAATAACAGCGAAAACCACTGAAATAACAGTCACAATCTGCAAAGCCTCACTAATAACAGCGAAAACCAGTGAAATAACTGTGGCAATCTGCACAACCTCACTAATAACAGCGAAAACCACTGAAATAACAGTCACAATCTGCAAAGCCTCACTAATAACAGCGAAAACCAGTGAAATAACTGTGGCAATCTGCACAACCTCACTAATAACAGCGAAAACCACTGAAATAACAGTCACAATCTGCAAAGCCTCACTAATAACAGCGAAAACCACTGAAATAACTGTGGCAATCTGCACAACCTCACTAATAACAGCGAAAACCACTGAAATAACAGTCACAATCTGCAAAGCCTCACTAATAACAGCGAAAACCAGTGAAATAACTGTGGCAATCTGCACAACCTCACTAATAACAGCGAAAACCACTGAAAAAAACAGTCACAATCTGCAAAGCCTCACTAATAACAGCGAAAACCAGTGAAATAACTGTGGCAATCTGCACAACCTCACTAATAACAGCGAAAACCACTGAAATAACAGTCACAATCTGCAAAGCCTCACTTATAACAGCGAAAACCAGTGAAATAACTGTGGCAATCTGCACAACCTCACTAATAACAGCGAAAACCACTGAAATAACAGTCACAATCTGCAAAGCCTCACTTATAACAGCGAAAACCAGTGAAATAACTGTGGCAATCTGCACAACCTCACTAATAACAGCGAAAACCACTGAAATAACAGTCACAATCTGCAAAGCCTCACTAATAACAGCGAAAACCAGTGAAATAAACTGTGGCAATCTGCACAACCTCACTAATAACAGCGAAAACCACTGAAATAACAGTCACAATCTGCAAAGCCTCACTTATAACAGCGAAAACCAGTGAAATAACTGTGGCAATCTGCACAACCTCACTAATAACAGCGAAAACCACTGAAATAACAGTCACAATCTGCAAAGCCTCACTAATAACAGCGAAAACCAGTGAAATAACTGTGGCAATCTGCACAACCCACTAATAACAGCGAAAACCACTGAAATAACAGTCACAATCTGCAAAGCCTCACTTATAACAGCGAAAACCAGTGAAATAACTGTGGCAATCTGCACAAACCTCACTAATAACAGCGAAAACCACTGAAATAACAGTCACAATCTGCAAAGCCTCACTAATAACAAGCGAAAACCAGTGAAATAACTGTGGCAATCTGCACAAACCTCACTAATAACAGCGAAAACCACTGAAATAACAGTCACAATCTGCAAAGCCTCACTTATAACAGCGAAAACCAGTGAAATAACTGTGGCAATCTGCACAATCTCACTAATAACAGCGAAAACCACTGAAATAACCTGTGGCAATCTGCACAACCTCACTAATAACAGCGAAAACCCACTGAAATAACAGTCACAATCTGCAAAGCCTCACTAATAACAGCGAAAACCAGTGAAATAACTGTGACAATCTGCACAACCTCACTAATAACAGCGAAAACCACTGAAATAACAGTCACAATCTGCAAAGCCTCACTAATAACAGCGAAAACCACTGAAATAACTGTGGCAATCTGCACAACCTCACTAATAACAGCGAAAACCACTGAAATAACAGTCACAATCTGCAAAGCCTCACTAATAACAGCGAAAACCAGTGAAATAACTGTGGCATCTGCACAACCTCACTAATAACAGCCAAAACCACTGAAATAACAGTCACAATCTGCAAAGCCTCACTAATAACAGCGAAAACCACTGAAATAACTGTGGCAATCTGCACAACCTCACTAATAACAGCGAAAACCACTGAAATAAACAGTCACAATCTGCAAAGCCTCACTAATAACAGCGAAAACCACTGAAATAACTGTGGCAATCTGCACAATCTCACTAATAACAGCGAAAACCACTGAAATAACAGTCACAATCTGCAAAGCCTCACTTATAACAGCGAAAACCAGTGAAATAACTGTGGCAATCTGCACAACCTCACTAATAACAGCGAAAACCACTGAAATAACAGTCACAATCTGCAAAGCCTCACTAATAACAGCGAAAACCAGTGAAATAACTGTGGCAATCTGCACAACCTCACTAATAACAGCGAAAACCCACTGAAATAACAGTCACAATCTGCAAAGCCTCACTAATAACAGCGAAAACCAGTGAAATATCTGTGGCAATCTGCCACAACCTCACTAATAACAGCGAAAACCACTGAAATAACAGTCACAATCTGCAAAGCCTCACTAATAACAGCGAAAACCAGTGAAATAACTGTGGCAATCTGCACAACCTCACTAATAACAGCGAAAACCACTGAAATAACAGTCACAATCTGCAAAGCCTCACTAATAACAGCGAAAACCACTGAAATAACTGTGGCAATCTGCACAAACCTCACTAATAATAGCGAAAACCACTGAAATAACAGTCACAATCTGCAAAGCCTCACTAATAACAGCGAAAACCAGTGAAATAACTGTGGCAATCTGCACAACCTCACTAATAACAGCGAAAACCACTGAAATAACAGTCACAATCTGCAAAGCCTCACTTATAACAGCGAAAACCAGTGAAATAACTGTGGCAATCTGCACAACCTCACTAATAGCAGCGAAAACCACTGAAATAACAGTCACAATCTGCAAAGCCTCACTAATACAGCGAAAACCACTGAAATAACTGTGGCAATCTGCACAACCTCACTAATAACAGCGAAAAACCACTGAAATAACAGTCACAATCTGCAAAGCCTCACTAATAACAGCGAAAACCAGTGAAATAACTGTGGCAATCTGCACAACCTCACTAATAACAGCGAAAACCACTGAAATAACAGTCACAATCTGCAAAGCCTCACTTATAACAGCGAAAACCAGTGAAATAACTGTGGCAATCTGCACAACCTCACTAATAACAGCGAAAACCACTGAAATAACAGTCACAATCTGCAAAGCCTCACTAATAACAGCGAAAACCAGTGAAATAACTGTGGCAATCTGCACAACCTCACTAATAACAGCGAAAACCACTGAAATAACAGTCACAATCTGCAAAGCCTCACTAATAACAGCGAAAACCAGTGAAATAACTGTGGCAATCTGCACAACCTCACTAATAACAGCGAAAACCCACTGAAATAACAGTCACAATCTGCAAAGCCTCACTAATAACAGCGAAAACCACTGAAATAACTGTGGTAATCTGCACAATCTCACTAATAACAGCGAAAACCACTGAATAACAGTCACAATCTGCAAAGCCTCACTTATAACAGCGAAAACCAGTGAAATAACTGTGCAATCTGCACAACCTCACTAATAACAGCGAAAACCACTGAAATAACAGTCACAATCTGCAAAGCCTCACTCATAACAGCGAAAACCAGTGAAATAACTGTGGCAATCTGCACAACCTCACTAATAACAGCGAAAACCACTGAAATAACAGTCACAATCTGCAAAGCCTCACTAATAACAGCGAAAAACCAGTGAAATAACTGTGGCAATCTGCACAACCTCACTAATAACAGCGAAAACCACTGAAATAACAGTCACAATCTGCAAAGCCTCACTAATAACAGCGAAAACCAGTGAAATAACTGTGGCAATCTGCACAACCTCACTAATAACAGCGAACAACCACTGAAATAACAGTCACAATCTGCAAAGCCTCACTTATAACAGCGAAAACCAGTGAAATAACTGTGGCAATCTGCACAACCTCACTAATAACAGCGAAAACCACTGAAATAACAGTCACAATCTGCAAAGCCTCAATAATAACAGCGAAAACCAGTGAAATAACTGTGGCAATCTGCACAACCTCACTAATAACAGCGAAAACCACTGAAATAACAGTCACAATCTGCAAAGCCTCACTTATAACAGCGAAAACCAGTGAAATAACTGTGGCAATCTGCACAACCTCACTAATAACAGCGAAAACCACTGAAATAACAGTCACAATCTGCAAAGCCTCACTAATAACAGCGAAAACCAGTGAAATAACTGTGGCAATCTGCACAACCTCACTAATAACAGCGAAAACCACTGAAATAACAGTCACAATCTGCAAAGCCTCACTCATAACAGCGAAAACCAGTGAAATAACTGTGGCAATCTGCACAACCTCACTAATAACAGCGAAAACCACTGAAATAACAGTCACAATCTGCAAAGCCTCACTAATAACAGCGAAAACCAGTGAAATAACTGTGGCAATCTGCACAACCTCACTAATAACAGCGAAAACCACTGAAATAACAGTCACAATCTGCAAAGTTTCACTAATAACAGCGAAAACCAGTGAAATAACTGTGGCAATCTGCACAACCTCACTAATAACAGCGAAAACCACTGAAATAACAGTCACAATCTGCAAAGCCTCACTAATAACAGCGAAAACCAGTGAAATAACTGTGGCAATCTGCACAACCTCACTAATAACAGCGAAAACCACTGAAATAACAGTCACAATCTGCACAGCCTCACAAATAACAGCGAAAACCAGTGAAATAACTGTGGCAATCTGCACAACCTCACTAATAACAGCGAAAACCACTGAAATAACAGTCACAATCTGCAAAGCCTCACTAATAACAGCGAAAACCAGTGAAATAACTGTGGCAATCTGCACAACCTCACTAATAACAGCGAAAACCACTGAAATAACAGTCACAATCTGCAAAGCCTCACTAATAACAGCGAAAACCACTGAAATAACTGTGGCAATCTGCACAACCTCTCTAATAACAGCGAAAACCACTGAAATAACAGTCACAATCTGCAAAGCCTCACTTATAACAGCGAAAACCAGTGAAATAACTGTGGCAATCTGCACAACCTCACTAATAACAGCGAAAACCACTGAAATAACAGTCACAATCTGCAAAGCCTCACTAATAACAGCGAAAACCAGTGAAATAACTGTGGCAATCTGCACAACCTCACTAATAACAGCGAAAACCACTGAAATAACAGTCACACTCCGCAAAGCCTCACTAATAACAGCGAAAACCAGTGAAATAACTGTGGCAATCTGCACAACCTCACTAATAACAGCGAAAATCACTGAAATAACAGTCACAATCTGCAAAGCCTCACTAATAACAGCGAAAACCAGTGAAATAACTGTGGCAATCTGCACAACCTCACTAATAACAGCGGAAAACCACTGAAATAACAGTCACAATCTGCAAAGCCTCACTAACAACAGCGAAAACCAGTGAAATAACTGAGGCAATCTGCACAACCTCACTAATAACAGTGAAAACCACTGAAATAACAGTCACAATCTGCAAAGCCTCACTAATAACAGCGAAAACCACTGAAATAACTGTGGCAATCTGCACAACCTCACTAATAACAGCGAAAACCACTGAAATAACAGTCACAATCTGCAAAGCCTCACTTATAACAGCGAAAACCAGTGAAATAACTGTGGCAATCTGCACAACCTCACTAATAACAGCGAAAACCACTGAAATAACAGTCACAATCTGCAAAGCCTCACTAATAACAGCAAAAACCAGTGAAATAACTGTGGCAATCTGCACAACCTCACTAATAACAGCGAAAACCACTGAAATAACAGTCACAATCTGCAAAGCCTCACTAATAACAGCGAAAACCAGTGAAATAACTGTGGCAATCTGCACAACCTCACTAATAACAGCGAAAACCACTGAAATAACAGTCACAATCTGCAAAGCCTCACTAATAACAGCGAAAACCACTGAAATAACTGTGGCAATCTGCACAACCTCACTAATAACAGCGAAAACCACTGAAATAACAGTCACAATCTGCAAAGCCTCACTTATAACAGCGAAAACCAGTGAAATAACTGTGGCAATCTGCACAACCTCACTAATAACAGCGAAAACCACTGAAATAACAGTCACAATCTGCAAAGCCTCACTAATAACAGCGAAAACCAGTGAAATAACTGTGGCAATCTGCACAACCTCACTAATAACAGCGAAAACCACTGAAATAACAGTCACAATCTGCAAAGCCTCACTAATAACAGCGAAAACCAGTGAAATAACTGTGGCAATCTGCACAACCTCACTAATAACAGCGAAAACAACTGAAATAACAGTCACAATCTGCAAAGCCTCACTAATAACAGCGAAAACCACTGAAATAACTGTGGCAATCTGCACAACCTCACTAATAACAGCGAAAACCACTGAAATAACAGTCACAATCTGCAAAGCCTCACTAATAACAGCGAAAACCACTGAAATAACTGTGGCAATCTGCACAACCTCACTAATAACAGCGAAAACCACTGAAATAACAGTCACAATCTGCAAAGCCTCACTTATAACAGCGAAAACCAGTGAAATAACTGTGGCAATCTGCACAACCTCACTAATAACAGCGAAAACCACTGAAATAACAGTCACAATCTGCAAAGCCTCACTAATAACAGCGAAAACCAGTGAAATAACTGTGGCAATCTGCACAACCTCACTAATAACAGCGAAAACCACTGAAATAACAGTCACAATCTGCAAAGCCTCACTTATAACAGCGAAAACCAGTGAAATAACTGTGGCAATCTGCACAACCTCACTAATAACAGCGAAAACCACTGAAATAACAGTCACAATCTGCAAAGCCTCACTAATAACAGCGAAAACCAGTGAAATAACTGTGGCAATCTGCACAACCTCACTAATAACAGCGAAAACCACTGAAATAACAGTCACAATCTGCAAAGCCTCACTCATAACAGCGAAAACCAGTGAAATAACTGTGGCAATCTGCACAACCTCACTAATAACAGCGAAAATCACTGAAATAACAGTCACAATCTGCAAAGCCTCACTAATAACAGCGAAAACCACTGAAATAACTGTGGCAATCTGCACAACCTCACTAATAACAGCGAAAACCACTGAAATAACAGTCACAATCTGCAAAGCCTCACTTATAACAGCGAAAACCAGTGAAATAACTGTGGCAATCTGCACAACCTCACTAATAACAGCGAAAACCACTGAAATTACAGTCACAATCTGCAAAGCCTCACTAATAACAGCGAAAACCAGTGAAATAACTGTGGCAATCTGCACAACCTCACTAATAACAGCGAAAACCACTGAAATAACAGTCACAATCTGCAAAGCCTCACTAATAACAGCGAAAACCAGTGAAATAACTGTGGCAATCTGCACAACCTCACTAATAACAGCGAAAACCACTGAAATAACAGTCACAATCTGCAAAGCCTCACTAATAACAGCGAAAACCAGTGAAATAACTGTGGCAATCTGCACAACCTCACTAATAACAGCGAAAACCACTGAAATAACAGTCACAATCTGCAAAGCCTCACTAATAACAGCGAAAACCACTGAAATAACTGTGGCAATCTGCACAACCTCACTAATAACAGCGAAAACCACTGAAATAACAGTCACAATCTGCAAAGCCTCACTAATAACAGCGAAAACCAGTGAAATAACTGTGGCAATCTGCACAATCTCACTAATAACAGCGAAAACCACTGAAATAACAGTCACAATCTGCAAAGCCTCACTAATAACAGCGAAAACCAGTGATATAACTGTGGCAATCTGCACAACCTCACTAATAACAGCGAAAACCACTGAAATAACAGTCACAATCTGCAAAGCCTCACTAATAACAGCGAAAACCAGTGAAATAACTGTGGCAATCTGCACAACCTCACTAATAACAGCGAAAACCACTGAAATAACAGTCACAATCTGCAAAGCCTCACTTATAACAGCGAAAACCAGTGAAATAACTGTGGCAATCTGCACAACCTCACTAATAACAGCGAAAACCACTGAAATAACAGTCACAATCTGCAAAGCCTCACTAATAACAGCGAAAACCAGTGAAATAACTGTGGCAATCTGCACAACCTCACTAATAACAGCGAAAACCACTGAAATAACAGTCACAATCTGCAAAGCCTCACTTATAACAGCGAAAACCAGTGAAATAACTGTGGCAATCTGCACAACCTCACTAATAACAGCGAAAACCACTGAAATAACAGTCACAATCTGCAAAGCCTCACTAATAACAGCGAAAACCAGTGAAATAACTGTGGCAATCTACACAATCTCACTAATAACAGCGAAAACCACTGAAATAACAGTCACAATCTGCAAAGCCTCACTTATAACAGCGAAAACCAGTGAAATAACTGTGGCAATCTGCACAACCTCACTAATAACAGCGAAAACCACTGAAATAACAGTCACAATCTGCAAAGCCTCACTTATAACAGCGAAAACCAGTGAAATAACTGTGGCAATCTGCACAACCTCACTAATAACAGCGAAAACCACTGAAATAACAGTCACAATCTGCAAAGCCTCACTAATAACAGCGAAAACCACTGAAATAACTGTGGCAATCTGCACAACCTCACTAATAACAGCGAAAACCACTGAAATAACAGTCACAATCTGCAAAGCCTCACTTATAACAGCGAAAACCAGTGAAATAACTGTGGCAATCTGCACAACCTCACTAATAACAGCGAAAACCACTGAAATAACAGTCACAATCTGCAAAGCCTCACTAATAACAGCGAAAACCAGTGAAATAACTGTGGCAATCTGCACAACCTCACTAATAACAGCGAAAACCACTGAAATAACAGTCACAATCTGCAAAGCCTCACTAATAACAGCGAAAACCACTGAAATAACTGTGGCAATCTGCACAACCTCACTAATAACAGCGAAAACCACTGAAATAACAGTCACAATCTGCAAAGCCTCACTAATAACAGCGAAAACCAGTGAAATAACTGTGGCAATCTGCACAACCTCACTAATAACAGCGAAAACCACTGAAATAACAGTCACAATCTGCAAAGCCTCACTAATAACAGCGAAAACCAGTGAAATAACTGTGGCAATCTGCACAACCTCACTAATAACAGCGAAAACCACTGAAATAACAGTCACAATCTGCAAAGCCTCACTAATAACAGCGAAAACCAGTGAAATAACTGTGGCAATCTGCACAACCTCACTAATAACAGCGAAAACCACTGAAATAACAGTCACAATCTGCAAAGCCTCACTAATAACAGCGAAAACCAGTGAAATAACTGTGGCAATCTGCACAACCTCACTAATAACAGCGAAAACCACTGAAATAACAGTCACAATCTGCAAAGCCTCACTTATAACAGCGAAAACCAGTGAAATAACTGTGGCAATCTGCACAACCTCACTAATAACAGCGAAAACCACTGAAATAACAGTCACAATCTGCAAAGCCTCACTAATAACAGCGAAAACCAGTGAAATAACTGTGGCAATCTGCACAACCTCACTAATAACAGCGAAAACCACTGAAATAACAGTCACAATCTGCAAAGCCTCACTTATAACAGCGAAAACCAGTGAAATAACTGTGGCAATCTGCACAACCTCACTAATAACAGCGAAAACCACTGAAATAACAGTCACAATCTGCAAAGCCTCACTTATAACAGCGAAAACCAGTGAAATAACTGTGGCAATCTGCACAACCTCACTAATAACAGCGAAAACCACTGAAATAACAGTCACAATCTGCAAAGCCTCACTAATAACAGCGAAAACCAGTGAAATAACTGTGGCAATCTGCACAACCTCACTAATAACAGCGAAAACCACTGAAATAACAGTCACAATCTGCAAAGCCTCACTAATAACAGCGAAAACCAGTGATATAACTGTGGCAATCTGCACAACCTCACTAATAACAGCGAAAACCACTGAAATAACAGTCACAATCTGCAAAGCCTCACTAATAACAGCGAAAACCAGTGAAATAACTGTGGCAATCTGCACAACCTCACTAATAACAGCGAAAACCACTGAAATAACAGTCACAATCTGCAAAGCCTCACTAATAACAGCGAAAACCACTGAAGTAACTGTGGCAATCTGCACAACCTCACTAATAACAGCGAAAACCACTGAAATAACAGTCACAATCTGCAAAGCCTCACTTATAACAGCGAAAACCAGTGAAATAACTGTGGCAATCTGCACAACCTCACTAATAACAGCGAAAACCACTGAAATAACAGTCACAATCTGCAAAGCCTCACTTATAACAGCGAAAACCAGTGAAATAACTGTGGCAATCTGCACAACCTCACTAATAACAGCGAAAACCACTGAAATTACAGTCACAATCTGCAAAGCCTCACTAATAACAGCGAAAACCAGTGAAATAACTGTGGCAATCTGCACAACCTCACTAATAACAGCGAAAACCACTGAAATAACAGTCACAATCTGCAAAGCCTCACTTATAACAGCGAAAACCAGTGAAATAACTGTGGCAATCTGCACAACCTCACTAATAACAGCGAAAACCACTGAAATAACAGTCACAATCTGCAAAGCCTCACTAATAACAGCGAAAACCAGTGAAATAACTGTGGCAATCTGCACAACCTCACTAATAACAGCGAAAACCACTGAAATAACAGTCACAATCTGCAAAGCCTCACTAATAACAGCGGAAACCAGTGAAATAACTGTGGCAATCTGCACAACCTCACTAATAACAGCGAAAACCACTGAAATAACAGTCACAATCTGCAAAGCCTCACTAATAACAGCGAAAACCAGTGAAATAACTGTGGCAATCTGCACAACCTCACTAATAACAGCGAAAACCACTGAAATAACAGTCACAATCTGCAAAGCCTCACTAATAACAGCGAAAACCAGTGAAATAACTGTGGCAATCTGCACAACCTCACTAATAACAGCGAAAACCACTGAAATAACAGTCACAATCTGCAAAGCCTCACTAATAACAGCGAAAACCAGTGAAATAACTGTGGCAATCTGCACAATCTCACTAATAACAGCGAAAACCACTGAAATAACAGTCACAATCTGCAAAGCCTCACTTATAACAGCGAAAACCAGTGAAATAACTGTGGCAATCTGCACAACCTCACTAATAACAGCGAAAACCACTGAAATAACAGTCACAATCTGCAAAGCCTCACTAATAACAGCGAAAACCAGTGAAATAACTATGGCAATCTGCACAACCTCACTAATAACAGCGAAAACCACTGAAATAACAGTCACAATCTGCAAAGCCTCACTAATAACAGCGAAAACCACTGAAATAACTGTGGCAATCTGCACAACCTCACTAATAACAGCGAAAACCACTGAAATAACAGTCACAATCTGCAAAGCCTCACTAATAACAGCGAAAACCAGTGAAATAACTGTGGCAATCTGCACAACCTCACTAATAACAGCGAAAACCACTGAAATAACAGTCACAATCTGCAAAGCCTCACTCATAACAGCGAAAACCAGTGAAATAACTGTGGCAATCTGCACAACCTCACTAATAACAGCGAAAACCACTGAAATAACAGTCACAATCTGCAAAGCCTCACTTATAACAGCGAAAACCAGTGAAATAACTGTGGCAATCTGCACAACCTCACTAATAACAGCGAAAACCACTGAAATAACAGTCACAATCTGCAAAGCCTCACTAATAACAGCGAAAACCAGTGAAATAACTGTGGCAATCTGCACAATCTCACTAATAACAGCGAAAACACTGAAATAACAGTCACAATCTGCAAAGCCTCACTTATAACAGCGAAAACCAGTGAAATAACTGTGGCAATCTGCACAACCTCACTAATAACAGCGAAAACCACTGAAATAACAGTCACAATCTGCAAAGCCTCACTTATAACAGCCGAAAACCACTGAAATAACAGTCACAATCTGCAAAGCCTCACTAATAACAGCGAAAACCACTGAAATAACAGTCACAATCTGCAAAGCCTCACTAATAACAGCGAAAACCACTGAAATAACTGTGGCAATCTGCACAACCTCACTAATAACAGCGAAAACCACTGAAATAACAGTCACAATCTGCAAAGCCTCACTAATAACAGCGAAAACCAGTGAAATAACTGTGGCAATCTGCACAACCTCACTAATAACAGCGAAAACCACTGAAATAACAGTCACAATCTGCAAAGCCTCACTAATAACAGCGAAAACCACTGAAATAACAGTCACAATCTGCAAAGCCTCACTTATAACAGCGAAAACCAGTGAAATAACTGTGGCAATCTGCACAACCTCACTAATAACAGCGAAAACCACTGAAATAACAGTCACAATCTGCAAAGCCTCACTAATAACAGCGAAAACCAGTGAAATAACTGTGGCAATCTGCACAACCTCACTAATAACAGCGAAAACCACTGAAATAACAGTCACAATCTGCAAAGCCTCACTAATAACAGCGAAAACCAGTGAAATAACTGTGGCAATCTGCACAACCTCACTAATAACAGCGAAAACCACTGAAATAACAGTCACAATCTGCAAAGCCTCACTAATAACAGCGAAAACCACTGAAATAACTGTGGCAATCTGCACAACCTCACTAATAACAGCGAAAACCACTGAAATAACAGTCACAATCTGCAAAGCCTCACTAATAACAGCGAAAACCAGTGAAATAACTGTGGCAATCTGCACAACCTCACTAATAACAGCGAAAACCACTGAAATAACAGTCACAATCTGCAAAGCCTCACTAATAACAGCGAAAACCACTGAAATAACTGTGGCAATCTGCACAACCTCACTAATGTAAGAAGATGTTTTTTTAAATTATTGGTGAATTTTTAATTTGCATGGCCACCTTTGATTATTGAAGACAATTTAAGTAGTTTTTGCATGACCTACCTTGTTTTAATAAATAATTGATAGACATTTGCTTGATGCCGAGGTAAGAACATGGCCAACTATGCTTGGTCGAAGTCGTAGGGACCGAGGTTACTTCAACGAACTGTTTTGGTAAGAAATTCATTCTCTTTTAGAATTCCAAACATAAAGTAAGTGACATAGTGTTATAGTGCCAGTTTAGACGAACAATACTGGGACCAAGGATCCAAAGGTGAGTAATCACTGAACTTTGTTAGTGTTGTTGGGGTTTTTGGGGTATTTGCTTGCCAAAAGAATATTGATGCCTAAAGGGTGGTTCTCGCGAAGGATTGTTCTTGTGTAAAACGTGGTCAGGGGCAAGGCGTAGAGGGATACTCTCGATGTCGTGGGTTGGATTTCACCCGTCGATATGTCACTGCCGCTGATAAATAAAGTGTGGTAATCTCTAAGAGGGTTACTCTTAGGTTGACGGGTTGGTGTTCACCTGTCAGTGGTTCCACACTGTGAGCAGGTGGTGGGTTTTGAGTAGAGAGGGTTACTCTTGGAGCTCCAGGTGGATTTAACCTGCCCACCATCTGGTTTCATGAAAATATGTTTAAGTTGCTTATCAGAAGTAACTTCGCGAGAGCCCTTCTCTATGGTTTTCGGCAATACTAGAGAGTTCACGGTAGATTTTTCTTTACAGATCTACAACTGCTGCCACAACGAGAACGGCGCCGGATTTTACTTTGAAATTAATAAATTAATAGCCAATAAATAAAATGAGAAATTTACTATCTTACAATTCAGAAGTGGGATTGAACTCGTTCTCGTGGTGGCAGTAGTTTTAGCCGTATCAAAAGAGTTAATTTACTATTCAAGGGACGGTAAACCCTTCAATTAAAAGGTTTTGCAGTTTTTTTAGCTATATTTTGAACTTGACTGGATTTCTTTTTGATCCCATGATTTTTGATAGCAGAGCTTATGTTGACTTTGGCAGTTCCTGCACAATAATAACATGGGAAGAGGCTAAGCGTGTTGGAATGCATATAGATTATAACGATCGCATTACATTGCACGGATATGGAAAGGGATGCGCTTACAGTATTGGATCAACCTTGGCTGACATTAAGCTTGACGACGTTGAAGCCAATGTAAAGGTAGTAATTGTTCGTGATGAATACCAAAATGTGCCGGTCCTTATTGGTCGTACTTTTACTGAACAACAGCACGTTTGTGTAATCAAAACGGACGAATCTCTGCATTTTATTTCCAAGCCGCGAAATGAGTTGACCGAAATAACATTGGATTTAGTGAACCACAAAATTGTCTTCAGAACCCTCGAGAGAACCATTTTACTACCACAACAACTCAAGATGCTAGAGGCAAAAACAGACAAAAGAAATACAAGTGTATATATCGAATCTTCGTTACGAACACCGGAAGGTCAAGAAAGTTGCATTCCCAGATCCGTGCTACATATTACTGAAGAGGGTACAGTCAAGTTACCTATAATAAATCTATCAGATCAAGAGATTGTAGTTAAGAAAGATGCGATTGTTGCACGCGGTTGGGACTGTGAAGAAAGTTCCACAAATAAAGACAGTATATTGGCAATAGAAGGAAAGGAATATTCTCCACTCAAAATGGAAAATATAATTATGGGAGCTGTAAATGATAGAGAGAAACAGGAGCTTCTTGAAATCCTTGAGGAATTTCGGGACTGTATAGCTCAGGAGACCAATGAGTTAGGAAGCGCTAAAACTGTGGAGATGTCTATCCATCTAGATGAAGAAAAACCATTTACGTTTCGACCGTATAGAATGGCCCCGAAGGAACAAGAAATAGTTCGAGATATGGTATATGATCTCCTAGAAAATAATATCGTTCGTGAATCAAAATCGGAATTTGCTTCACCTGTTTTATTGGTGAAGAAAAAGAATGGAGAACAACGCTTATGTATTGACTTTAGGAAGTTAAATACGAAAACCATCAAGGATAATTACCCACTTCCAAGGATCGATGACCAGATTGACAAACTGCGAGGGGGAATGTTTTTCACAAGGCTGGACTTACGTATGGGTTATTACCAAATACCTCTTGAGGAAAATACTAAAAGATATACATCTTTCGTCACTCCAAATGGCCAATATGAATTTCAGCGTATGCCTTTTGGATTATGCAATGCTCCCAGAGTATTCCAGAGATACGTAAATCGAATTCTGACACCCATACAGGATATATCCGCGATATATTTGGATGATATATTGCTTCACGCTAAAACAATTCCAGACCTAATGGAAAATCTACGAAAGACGCTAGAAATATTTAGAGAGGAAGGAATAACCCTTAATTTGAAGAAATGCACCTTCATGATGACGAAAGTTGTTTTCCTAGGTTTTGAGGTATCAGGAGGTATGGTGAAGCCAGGTCCTGATAAAATGAGTACCATTAAAACTTTCAAGGCTCCATCAACGGTCCATCAGGTTCGGCAGTTTCTAGGTCTAACGGGATACTTTCGACACTTTGTAAGGGACTATGCCTTGTTGGTAAAACCACTAACAAATCTACTTAGAACAACAGTAGCATGGAATTGGACCGAACAGGAACAAATAGCCTTTGATCAACTAAAGATTGCATTGATGGAACAACCGGTACTTGCTATATATAATCCAGACGCAATAACAGAAGTGCATACCGATGCTAGCGCAATGGGATTGGCCGGTATCCTGTTACAATATCAACCGGATAGTCGATTACATCCGGTACTATATTTTAGTCGGCAGACAAGACAAGCTGAAAGAAACTACCATTCTTACGAATTAGAGACCCTAGCCGTGGTAGAATCCATCAAGAAATTCCGGATTTATCTATTAGGGGTAAAATTCACGGTTATTACGGATTGCAATGCCCTCAAGACGTCGAACGACAAGAAACATTTAATACCTAGAATCGCAAGGTGGTGGCTTCAACTGATGGAGTACAACTTCGAAGTGAAATATCGACCTGGAGAGCGCATGAGGCATGTTGATGCTCTCAGTAGAAACCCTGGTACAACGCAGGAAGAGAAAGTGATGCGTATCGAACAAGGAGATTGGGTATTGGCAGGACAGCTTACAGATGATAAAATACAACAAATTTATGAAACACTATCAAAGCCACCTCAAACAACGGAAGAACGACAAATCCATCAGAATTATGAGCTGAAAGATGGGAGAGTATACCGAAAAACACCTAAGGGTATACAATGGGTAATTCCGCAAGGTATGCGGCAACAAGTGGTTCGAGCTGCCCATGACGATCTAGGACATTTTGCAACGGAGAAAACTTTGCAACGACTTACTAAGCACTATTGGTTTCCACGTATGCGAGAGTATGTGGAGAAATATATAGCATGTTGCATACGTTGTCTTTTCAATAAAAAGAAATCAGGGAAAAAAGAAGGTCTTCTCTATCCATTGCCAAAAGGAAACGAGCCTATGGGAACCATCCATATAGATCATCTAGGACCATTTCCGAAGACCAAAATTGGGAACTGTTACATAATAGCAATTGTGGATGGTTTCACCAAATTTACGTTCATTCGAGCGGTTAAAACCACCAAAGTTAAATGCGTTATAGAGTTCTTACAGGATGTATTTTCTGTGCATGGCGCGCCACGGACTCTGATATCAGACCAAGGGAGCTCGTTTACATCAAAATGTTTTAAACAATTTTGCGAACAAAACAATATTAGACATGTGTTGAATGCGGTTGCTACCCCAAGGGCTAACGGGCAGGTTGAGCGCCTGAACAAGTCAATATTAAGTGCTCTCATGACCACCAGTTTGGAAGAGAATACCTGGGACAAACATATAAGACAAGTACAATTAGCTCTGAACAATGTGGTCAATAAAAGTACGGGCAAAACTCCAAGTCAGTTGTTGCTGGGCACAGAGCCACGTATTGGATCCGACATTCTACTATTAGATGAAATAAAACAGACTGCTGAAGTGATCGTAGATCTACAAGAAGAACGACGAAAAGCTGCAGAAAATATCAATAAGAGTCAGGTACAGCAAAAGGAGCAGTATGACAGACACAGAAAACCGGCAAAGGTATATAAAGAAGGAGACATTGTGTTAATTGAAAAACAAGAAGGCCACACGGGGACAAGCAGGAAGCTGGTTCCACCATATACTGGACCGTTTGTTATTAAAGCGGTGTATCCCAATGATCGTTATTTGGTCATGGATATGGAGGGAACATATCGAAGATCCAAAAGAACAAGTTATGAACGAGTGATAGCAGCCGACAAGATGAAGCTCTGGGTACCGCCAGAAAGTTTAGGTGAAGACTCAGATGAGGAATCACGCTTCAAGGATTAAAATAGCTATAGTACAAGCACGTGACTCGAGGCGAGTCAATTGCAGGATGGCCGAATGTAAGAAGATGTTTTTTTAAATTATTGGTGAATTTTTAATTTGCATGGCCACCTTTGATTATTGAAGACAATTTAAGTAGTTTTTGCATGACCTACCTTGTTTTAATAAATAATTGATAGACATTTGCTTGATGCCGAGGTAAGAACATGGCCAACTATGCTTGGTCGAAGTCGTAGGGACCGAGGTTACTTCAACGAACTGTTTTGGTAAGAAATTCATTCTCTTTTAGAATTCCAAACATAAAGTAAGTGACATAGTGTTATAGTGCCAGTTTAGACGAACAATACTGGGACCAAGGATCCAAAGGTGAGTAATCACTGAACTTTGTTAGTGTTGTTGGGGTTTTTGGGGTATTTGCTTGCCAAAAGAATATTGATGCCTAAAGGGTGGTTCTCGCGAAGGATTGTTCTTGTGTAAAACGTGGTCAGGGGCAAGGCGTAGAGGGATACTCTCGATGTCGTGGGTTGGATTTCACCCGTCGATATGTCACTGCCGCTGATAAATAAAGTGTGGTAATCTCTAAGAGGGTTACTCTTAGGTTGACGGGTTGGTGTTCACCTGTCAGTGGTTCCACACTGTGAGCAGGTGGTGGGTTTTGAGTAGAGAGGGTTACTCTTGGAGCTCCAGGTGGATTTAACCTGCCCACCATCTGGTTTCATGAAAATATGTTTAAGTTGCTTATCAGAAGTAACTTCGCGAGAGCCCTTCTCTATGGTTTTCGGCAATACTAGAGAGTTCACGGTAGATTTTTCTTTACAGATCTACAACTGCTGCCACAACGAGAACGGCGCCGGATTTTACTTTGAAATTAATAAATTAATAGCCAATAAATAAAATGAGAAATTTACTATCTTACACTAATAACAGCGAAAACCTCTGAAATAACAGTCACAATCTGCAAAGCCTCACTAATAACAGCGAGAACCACTGAAATAACAGTCACAATCTGCAAAGCCTCACTAATAACAGCGAAAACCACTGAAATAACAGTCACAATCTACAAAGCCTCACTAATAACAGCGAAAACCAGTGAAATAACTGTGGCAATCTGCACAACCTCACTAATAACAGGGAAAACCACTGAAATAACAGTCACAATCTGCAAAGCCTCACTAATAACAGCGAAAACCAGTGAAATAACTGTGGCAATCTGCACAACCTCACTAATAACAGCGAAAACCACTGAAATAACAGTCACAATCTGCAAAGCCTCACTAATAACAGCGAAAACCACTGAAATAACAGTCACAATCTGCAAAGCCTCACTTATAACAGCGAAAACCAGTGAAATAACTGTGGCAATCTGCACAACCTCACTAATAACAGCGAAAACCACTGAAATAACAGTCACAATCTGCAAAGCCTCACTAATAACAGCGAAAACCAGTGAAATAACTGTGGCAATCTGCACAACCTCACTAATAACAGCGAAAACCACTGAAATAACAGTCACAATCTGCAAAGCCTCACTAATAACAGCGAAAACCAGTGAAATAACTGTGGCAATCTGCACAACCTCACTAATAACAGCGAAAACCACTGAAATAACAGTCACAATCTGCAAAGCCTCACTAATAACAGCGAAAACCAGTGAAATAACTGTGGCAATCTGCACAACCTCACTAATAACAGCGAAAACCACTGAAATAACAGTCACAATCTGCAAAGCCTCACTAATAACAGCGAAAACCAGTGAAATAACTGTGGCAATCTGCACAACCTCACTAATAACAGCGAAAACCACTGAAATAACAGTCACAATCTGCAAAGCCTCACTTATAACAGCGAAAACCAGTGAAATAACTGTGGCAATCTGCACAACCTCACTAATAACAGCGAAAACCACTGAAATAACAGTCACAATCTGCAAAGCCTCACTAATAACAGCGAAAACCAGTGAAATAACTGTGGCAATCTGCACAACCTCACTAATAACAGCGAAAACCACTGAAATAACAGTCACAATCTGCAAAGCCTCACTAATAACAGCGAAAACCACTGAAATAACTGTGGCAATCTGCACAATCTCACTAATAACAGCGAAAACCACTGAAATAACAGTTACAATCTGCAAAGCCTCACTTATAACAGCGAAAACCAGTGAAATAACTGTGGCAATCTGCACAATCTCACTAATAACAGCGAAAACCACTGAAATAACAGTCACAATCTGCAAAGCCTCACTAATAACAGCGAAAACCAGTGAAATAACTGTGGCAATCTGCACAACCTCACTAATAACAGCGAAAACCACTGAAATAACAGTCACAATCTGCAAAGCCTCACTAATAACAGCGAAAACCAGTGATATAACTGTGGCAATATGCACAACCTCACTAATAACAGCGAAAACCACTGAAATAACAGTCACAATCTGCAAAGCCTCACTAATAACAGCGAAAACCACTGAAATAACTGTGGCAATCTGCACAACCTTACTAATAACAGCGAAAACCACTGAAATAACAGTCACAATCTGCAAAGCCTCACTAATAACAGCGAAAACCAGTGAAATAACTGTGGCAATCTGCACAACCTCACTAATAACAGCGAAAACCACTGAAATAACAGTCACAATCTGCAAAGCCTCACTAATAACAGCGAAAACCAGTGAAATAACTGTGGCAATCTGCACAACCTCACTAATAACAGCGAAAACCACTGAAATAACAGTCACAATCTGCAAAGCCTCACTAATAACAGCGAAAACCAGTGAAATAACTGTGGCAATCTGCAAAGCCTCACTAATAACAGCGAAAACCAGTGAAATAACTGTGGCAATCTGCACAACCTCACTAATAACAGCGAAAACCACTGAAATAACAGTCACAATCTGCAAAGCCTCACTAATAACAGCGAAAACCAGTGAAATAACTGTGGCAATCTGCACAACCTCACTAATAACAGCGAAAACCACTGAAATAACAGTCACTATCTGCAAAGCCTCACTAATAACAGCGAAAACCAGTGAAATAACTGTGGCAATCTGCACAACCTCACTAATAACAGCGAAAACCACTGAAATAACAGTCACAATCTGCAAAGCCTCACTAATAACAGCGAAAACCAGTGAAATAACTGTGGCAATCTGCACAACCTCACTAATAACAGCGAAAACCACTGAAATAACAGTCACAATCTGCAAAGCCTCACTAATAACAGCGAAAACCAGTGAAATAACTGTGGCAATCTGCACAATCTCACTAATAACAGCGAAAACCACTGAAATAACAGTCACAATCTGCAAAGCCTCACTAATAACAGCGAAAACCAGTGAAATAACTGTGGCAATCTGCACAACCTCACTAATAACAGCGAAAACCACTGAAATAACAGTCACAATCTGCAAAGCCTCACTAATAACAGCGAAAACCAGTGATATAACTGTGGCAATCTGCACAACCTCACTAATAACAGCGAAAACCACTGAAATAACAGTCACAATCTGCAAAGCCTCACTAATAACAGCGAAAACCACTGAAATAACTGTGGCAATCTGCACAACCTCACTAATAACAGCGAAAACCACTGAAATAACAGTCACAATCTGCAAAGCCTCACTAATAACAGCGAAAACCAGTGAAATAACTGTGGCAATCTGCACAACCTCACTAATAACAGCGAAAACCACTGAAATAACAGTCACAATCTGCAAAGCCTCACTAATAACAGCGAAAACCAGTGAAATAACTGTGGCAATCTGCACAACCTCACTAATAACAGCGAAAACCACTGAAATAACAGTCACAATCTGCAAAGCCTCACTAATAACAGCGAAAACCAGTGAAATAACTGTGGCAATCTGCAAAGCCTCACTAATAACAGCGAAAACCAGTGAAATAACTGTGGCAATCTGCACAACCTCACTAATAACAGCGAAAACCACTGAAATAACAGTCACAATCTGCAAAGCCTCACTAATAACAGCGAAAACCAGTGAAATAACTGTGGCAATCTGCACAACCTCACTAATAACAGCGAAAACCTCTCAAATAACAGTCACAATCTGCAAAGCCTCACTAATAACAGCGAAAACCAGTGAAATAACTGTGGCAATCTGCACAACCTCACTAATAACAGCGAAAACCACTGAAATAACAGTCACAATCTGCAAAGCCTCACTTATAACAGCGAAAACCAGTGAAATAACTGTGGCAATCTGCACAACCTCACTAATAACAGCGAAAACCACTGAAATAACAGTCACAATCTGCAAAGCCTCACTAATAACAGCGAAAACCAGTGAAATAACTGTGGCAATCTGCACAACCTCACTGAATAACAGCGAAAACCACTGAAATAACAGTCACAATCTGCAAAGCCTCACTAATAACAGCGAAAACCGCTGAAATAACTGTGGCAAGTTGCACAACCTCACTAATAACAGCGAAAACCACTGAAATAACAGTCACAATCTGCAAAGCCTCACTAATAACAGCGAAAACCAGTGAAATAACTGTGGCAATCTGCACAACCTCACTAATAACAGCGAAAACCACTGAAATAACAGTCACAATCTGCAAAGCCTCACTAATAACAGCGAAAACCACTGAAATAACTGTGGCAATCTGCACAACCTCACTAATAACAGCGAAAACCACTGAAATAACAGTCACAATCTGCAAAGCCTCACTAATAACAGCGAAAACCAGTGAAATAACTGTGGCAATCTGCACAACCTCACTAATAACAGCGAAAACCACTGAAATAACAGTCACAATCTGCAAAGCCTCACTAATAACAGCGAAAACCAGTGAAATAACTGTGGCAATCTGCACAACCTCACTAATAACAGCGAAAACCACTGAAATAACAGTCACAATCTGCAAAGCCTCACTTATAACAGCGAAAACCAGTGAAATAACTGTGGCAATCTGCACAACCTCACCAATAACAGCGAAAACCACTGAAATAACAGTCACAATCTGCAAAGCCTCACTAATAACAGCGAAAACCACTGAAATAACAGTCACAATCTGCAAAGCCTCACTAATAACAGCGAAAACCAGTGAAATAACTGTGGCAATCTGCAAAGCCTCACTAATAACAGCGAAAACCAGTGAAATAACTGTGGCAATCTGCACAACCTCACTAATAACAGCGAAAACCACTGAAATAACAGTCACAATCTGCAAAGCCTCACTTATAACAGCGAAAACCAGTGAAATAGCTGTGGCAATCTGCACAACCTCACTAATAACAGCGAAAACCACTGAAATAACAGTCACAATCTGCAAAGCCTCACTAATAACAGCGAAAACCACTGAAATAACAGTCACAATCTGCAAAGCCTCACTAATAACAGCGAAAACCACTGAAATAACTGTGGCAATCTGCACAACCTCACTAATAACAGCGAAAACCAGTGAAATAACTGTGGCAATCTGCACAACCTCACTAATAACAGCGAAAACCACTGAAATAACAGTCACAATCTGCAAAGCCTCACTAATAACAGCGAAAACCACTGAAATAACTGTGGCAATCTGCACAACCTCACTAATAACAGCGAAAACCACTGAAATAACAGTCACAATCTGCAAAGCCTCACTAATAACAGCGAAAACCAGTGAAATAACTGTGGCAATCTGCACAACCTCACTAATAACAGCGAAAATCACTGAAATAACAGTCGCAATCTGCAAAGCCTCACTTATAACAGCGAAAACCAGTGAAAATAACTGTGGCAATCTGCACAACCTCACTAATAACAGCGAAAACCACTGAAATAACAGTCACAATCTGCAAAGCCTCACTAATAACAGCGAAAACCAGTGAAATAACTGTGGCAATCTGCACAACCTCACTAATAACAGCGAAAACCACTGAAATAACAGTCACAATCTGCAAAGCCTCACTTATAACAGCGAAAACCAGTGAAATAACTGTGGCAATCTGCACAACCTCACTAATAACAGCGAAAACCACTGAAATAACAGTCACAATCTGCAAAGCCTCACTAATAACAGCGAAAACCACTGAAATAACTGTGGCAATCTGCACAACCTCACTAATAACAGCGAAAACCACTGAAATAACAGTCGCAATCTGCAAAGCCTCACTAATAACAGCGAAAACCAGTGAAATAACTGTGGCAATCTGCACAATCTCACTAATAACAGCGAAAACCACTGAAATAACAGTCACAATCTGCAAGAGCCTCACTTATAACAGCGAAAACCAGTGAAATAACTGTGGCAATCTGCACAACCTCACTAATAACAGCGAAAACCACTGAAATAACAGTCACAATCTGCAAAGCCTCACTTATAACAGCGAAAACCAGTGAAATAACTGTGGCAATCTGCACAACCTCACTAATAACAGCGAAAACCACTGAAATAACAGTCACAATCTGCAAAGCCTCACTAATAACAGCGAAAACCAGTGAAATAACAGTCACAATCTGCAAAGCCTCACTAATAACAGCGAAAACCAGTGAAATAACTGTGGCAATCTGCACAACCTCACTAATAACAGCGAAAACCACTGAAATAACAGTCACAATCTGCAAAGCCTCACTAATAACAGCGAAAACCACTGAAATAACTGTGGCAATCTGCACAACCTCACTAATAACAGCGAAAACCACTGAAATAACAGTCACAATCTGCAAAGCCTCACTTATAACAGCGAAAACCAGTGAAATAACTGTGGCAATCTGCACAGCCTCACTAATAACAGCGAAAACCACTGAAATAACAGTCACAATCTGCAAAGCCTCACTAATAACAGCGAAAACCAGTGAAATAACTGTGGCAATCTGCACAATCTCACTAATAACAGCGAAAACCACTGAAATAACAGTCACAATCTGCAAAGCCTCACTAATAACAGCGAAAACCAGTGAAATAACTGTGGCAATCTGCACAACCTCACTAATAACAGCGAAAACCACTGAAATAACAGTCACAATCTGCATCTGCAAAGCCCTCACTAATAACAGCGAAAACCAGCTGAAATAACTGTGGCAATCTGCACAACCTCGTAATAACGCGAAAACCACTGAAATAACAGTCAACATTGCAAAGCCTCACTAATAACAGCGAAAACCAGTGAAATAACTGTGGCAATCTGCCACAACCTCACTAATAACAGCGAAAACCACTGAAATAACAGTGCACAATCTGCACACCTCACGTAATAACATCGAAAACCACTGAAATAACAGTCGGCAATCTGCAAACTCATCACTTAAGTAACAGCGAAAACAGTGAAATAACTGTGGCATCTTGCACAACCTCACTCAATAACAAGCGAAACCACTGAAATAACAGCACAATCTGCAGCGAAAACCACTGAAATAACTGTGGCAATCTGCACAACCTCACTAATAACAGCGAAAACCACTGAAATAACAGTCACAATCTGCAAAGCCTCACTTATAACAGCGAAAACCAGTGAAATAACTGTGGCAATCTGCACAACCTCACTAATAACAGCGAAAACCACTGAAATAACAGTCACAATCTGCAAAGC
>CAXASF010000030.1:55000-57500 GCA_963971475.1 Chrysops caecutiens | reverse complement strand
AGAGTACGTTTCATGATAATCGATACCTGGAACTTGCGAAAAACCCTTAGCTACTAATCTGACTTTCTTCCTTTGAGTGTTTGTTTCTTGTTTCGTTTGGAAAACTAATCGATTCTCAATAATTTTCCTATCAGGAGGTCGAGGTACAAGATCCCAAGTTTCATTCTGTATTAAAGATATAAATTCGTCCTCTAATGCCATTCTCCATGCTCCTTGTTCCCCAGTTGCTATTGCATCTTCCCAGGTTTGAGGTTCCATTAAAAAATTCGCAAAGACTTCTTCATCCCTGCCGTTTTCGATGAGGTCCGTCATATCTGGAATGCTATCGTCACTAGCTCCAGTTTGTCTGGATCGCAGGTTATATATTTTTCTGGGTCTACCCGCTGATCCGTTTCGAATTAACCTTGGTCGTCCTGGAGCACGTTGTAAACTATTCTGGTTGTCTTCGTATTCTTCATTATTATTATTTCCTCCTTCTGCAGTCGGTTGTGCTGTTATCTCCACAACAAGTTCTTCTTCATCGACAGGATGATCATTGCCACTAAAATATGGAGAATTTAGAAAGATTACATCTCTACTCACTATTATTTTTCGTTTCTCTGGATCCCACAAACGGTATGCTTTTGAGTTATCTGAATATCCTACTAGAACACATTTGGTGCCTTTTGATTCCAGTTTTCCCTTATGAGTTTTATCTAATGCAAATACTTGCTCTCCAAAAGTTTTGAAATAATCGACCGTGGGTTTTTTCCCTTTGTACATCTCGTGGGGTGTCCGTCCATTTATGGATTTGCTTATACATCGGTTTCGAATGTAGCACGCCGTATTGATGGCTTCAGCCCAAAATCTTTTAGGCATATTTGCGTTTTTTAAGAGACACCTCGCCATCTCTACTAAGGTTCTGTTTGCCCGTTCAGCTATCCCATTTTGTTCTGGTGTATACGGTACTGATAATCTACGTTGAATTCCTTCAGAGTCTAAATAGTTGCTTAATTCCTTACATAAAATTTCCTTTGCATTGTCTGACTGCAGGAATTTCAACTTCTTTCCCGTTTCTCTCTCTGCCCTGTTTTTGAATCTCTTGAAACATTCTGAGAATTCCGACTTTTCTCTGATGAACGCTACAGAACACCACCTTGATTTGTCGTCGACGAATACTATGAAATATCTGGCATCAGCATGAGATGGTGTTCGCATGGGTCCGCAAATATCAGTGTGTACTATTTCCAGTAGTTCGTCACTTCTTGACTCTTGACTCCTTGGCATAGATGTACGTGTGATTTTCTCACTGGCACAGACATCGCAGTTTTGAAGCTTGTCATCTGGATCAAAGTTGAGTCCATGTACTGCATCTTTGTTTAACATTTTCTTAAGGTCTGCTTCATTTAGGTGGCCAAGTTTCTGATGCCACTTAAATATTGATTCATGAGTTTTTCCTTTTTCTCTCGCACTCGATGCTATCATCCCTTCTTCACTGAATTCTTCAACGTAGTAAAGCTCACCTTTGCGCTTTGCTTTTAACATGATTTTTCCACTTTCGTTTCTAACAATTGCTTCATTCTTGTTGAAGGTCACCGTAAAGTTGTGATCAGTTATTTTCGAAACGGACAATAAATTCATACGGAGGTCTTTCACATGATAGACATTGCTCAAAGTTATTTTTTGTAATAGTTGATCATTCTTGGTTATTAGTTTAACATCTCCTACACCGATTATTTTTGTGGTATCATTGTTTGCTAAATTTAACGGCTTCTCTATTTCACTGTAAGTGTTGAATGTATTTCGTGAGTTGATCAAATGTGATGAAGCTCCGCTATCTAAGCACCATATACTACTTGGTGATGATGATGACCGCCTACATTCTACCTTGAATGCGATTTCTTCCTCTGTTTCTGCGTGGCTGACAATTTCATGCCTGTTTCGTGCATTGTTACGTCTCGTTGCTGATGACCTGGGACCAGTGTTCGACCGCACTGACCCTGAAAAACAATTTCGAGCTAAGTGACCGATTTTGTCGCATTTAAAACATCGAATTTGTGGAAGTGACACACCTGATTGAGCTCCTCCCATCTTCTGGCTCTGGCCTGGAAAACCTTTTGCATGATGCTTAATCCGTTGTGAACATTTCCCTTGCTTGTTTGCTGCATACAGGACACTGGTATCGCCGAATTCTTCCTCCTTCTCTTTGCCTTGTCTAGTATTGAAATCTTCCAATATTTTGACCCTCATCGTTTCTGGCTTTAGTATGTCGTCTCTGCTAGTCATTGCTCTTCTGAAAGGCTCGTACGTTGGTGGCAGACTGCATAGCATTAGTATTGATAACAATTCTTCATTGATTTCAATTCCCAGTTCTTCTAATTTATCGGCTGTATCAATAAATTCGTCTAAATGTGACCGAACGTCATCACTTTCCTTCATATGATGCATCACCAATCTTCGGAGTAGGAGCATTTTCCTCGCTGGTCCTTTCGATTGATGGTCATCCTTCAATCTTGCCCAT
>CAXASF010000030.1:15000-17500 GCA_963971475.1 Chrysops caecutiens | reverse complement strand
CCCACCTCGCTTTTCCTTCTATAGATCGCCTTTCGCTCTAATGCTAGTAGACCTACGGGTATGACTCCAGCAATGACAAGGACTGCCGGCTCAGAGACTGTGCGGTAAGCACAAGTTACTCTAAGAGCCCCCCTCCTTTGTACGGAGGCCAGGCGCTTCCTGTAGCGTTCGATTTTCATTCTGGCGCCCCATATCTCAGCGCCGTATAGAAGTATGGACTGCACCGTGCTCATCAATAGTCGCCGTTTCGCCGGCATTGGCCCATGGGTGTTAGCCATTATCCTGCTCAAATATGTTGTTATTAACGCCGCCTTGTCTGCCGTCCGCCGAATGTGTTCTCCGAAGGTGAGCTTAGTGTCCATTGTCACCCCCAGATACTTAGCGGCAGGCTTTGTCTGCATATGCTCATCTCCCACTACAATGGGCAGAGCCTTCTCGATCCTCCTTTTCGTGAGGATTACGATTTCCGTCTTGGCTGCAGCTAACGAAAGTCCATGCTCGCTCATCCAGCTGTTCACCCTCCGCATGACTTGGTTGAGTTTAAGTTGCGCCAACTCGTAGGTGCGCGCAGCAATCAACGCTACGACATCGTCCGCGTAGCCAACCAAGCGCGTCTCTTCTGGCATCTCTAGTCGCAAGAGGCTATCGTAGGAAATATTCCACAGATCCGGGCCGAGAATAGACCCTTGCGCCGCCCCCGCTGTTATAGTCTTTCTGCGGATGCCTTCCACAGTCTCATACTCCAGCGCTCGATCACTCAGATAGTCCTTCATCATACGGAGTAGGTATCCCGGCACTTGGAAAGTTTTCTCCAACGCATCGAGAATGTCGCACCACCTTGCCGAGTTGAATGCATTCTTAACATCTAGTGTCACTAATAAGACCATTCGGCGTGAATGGTGATTACCCCTCTCAGCTCTATGGACCGCTTCAACGACCTCATTTATCGCATCAATAGTGCACCGTCCCCGGCGGAAGCCATATTGACGTTCGCATAGGTCCCCTGCTGTCCGGATTGCCGATAATAGACGGGGCTGCAGCAGTTTTTCAAGGACTTTACCCGCGGTGTCTAGCATGCATAGTGGGCGGTACGATGATGGTGCCAGTACATCTCCTTTGCCCTTGTTAATCAGCACAAGTCTTCCTATCTTCCAGGGGGAATAAAACAGTCCTGCCTTCAAACACGTGTTGTACATTCCCAGCAGGATTTCGGGGCACGCCCCGAGCGCCTTCTTTAGCGCTTCGCTGGGAATTCCGTCTGGTCCTGGGGCTTTCCCGTTGCGGAGGGAATTTATTGCTACCATCAGCTCCTCCTCGGTAAACAAAGGTATGTTTCCGACGTCTTCCACTTCTCTCTCTCTGATTGGGTGCGTCGGGAAGAGCACGTTCACGATATGGGCCATGACTTCTGCCTCCATGGTGGGTCTTGGTGCCATCGCTCCCAGTTTTTTAGTCACAATCTTGTACCCAAGTCCCCAGGGGTCCGTATTTACTTCCTCCGCCAGCCTCCGCCATTGTGCTACCTTGCTGCGCCTTATGGTGGATCGTAGCACCTTTTTAGCGGTTTTGTACTCGAGGGAGAGGGCACTTGCCTCCCCCCGGTTCTTGGCCCTTTGCGCTTTCCGTCTCACGCGCAGGCAAGTTCTCCGTAGTTCAGCTATTTCGGTCGTCCACCAGTACACGGGGCGTTTGCTATGCCTGGGTCTCCTGCGTGGCATCGCCGCTTCGCATGCCCTATGAAGAAGGTTCATGGAATCCTTAACGGCTTTCTCCGCCAGCGACCTGTCCTCTGTCGTATGTGGATGTTTCACACTGGCCAGGCCCGCGAGGAGTACTGTTTTGAACTTATCTTCGTCAAAGCTTCGCACATTCCACAGTCTTTTACCACTCAGCCCGGCCGTCGGTGCTACATGGCCATCATAAACTCTGAACGTGATGTATTGGTGGTCACTTCCTGTGTATTCCTCGAGCACTCTCCATTCTTTTACTGCTGCTACCATTCCCTCTGAAGCAAGTGAGATATCAGGAATGGTTCCTCTATATCCGGGACGGCGAAAAGTTGGAGTGTTACCGATATTCAATATGGCGAGACCTGTTCGGGCAACCATTTCCAATAGATATCTGCCCCGCGAATCGGTCTCGGGCATGCCCCACTCTACGCCTCTTGCGTTGAAATCACCCGCAACCACCACTCTTCCTCCCGTTTGGCGGATTTTGTCCTCAAGGGCGTCCACTTTGTCCCTGTAGCATCGAATAGGTTCGTTCGGGGTAAAATAGCAACTGAAATAGGTTACTCCAGAGCTCTTTACCCAAACGTAACCCCGGCCGCTCCCATGCGCTGCCACCCGCACCTTGGTTGGTTCTCTTACCCATATTGCAGCCGTCCCAAGCTCATCCAGGTACCAACCTGGAGAGTGGTAGTTCTTATATTGCTCGCTTATGAGTAGAAGGTCCACCTTTTTCTCGTTTCCTATTTGGTGCAGCAAATTATTCGCTGTTA
>CAXASF010000029.1:30000-32500 GCA_963971475.1 Chrysops caecutiens | reverse complement strand
TACACGGGATCACGCCTATCATGCCTATGACGCCAGGAATAAAGTCGAAGTCACAATGCGCTTATTAAACGATGCCTGTGATGCTGCCATGCCTCGGAGGATTGCCCCGCGAAACGGCAAAAAGGCGGTCTATTGGTGGAACAACGAAATAGCAAGCTTACGGAAGGACTGTTTGAGAAAAAGACGACTTGCCCAAAGGGCCAGGCTAAAGCCGGAAGTAGCTACCCTGTCGGCTGAATACAAGGAGGCAAAGAAAGAATTAAGACGGTCCATAAAGCAAAGCAGGATTGCCTGCTGGAACAACCTTATTAAAGAAGCAGACGCGGATCCATGGGGTCTAGGATACCGGATAGTAATGAAGAAACTCACGACTAGACTTCCCTGTGCAACCCAAGATGCTAGAACCATGACCAGAATAGTTGACGCCTTATTCCCAACCCACCCTCCAAGACCGGTGGACCCACAAGTTGAAACACCCGCCAATCTAATACCGCTTTTCAGCGTCGAGGAACTTCAGATCGCTGCCAGCTCGCTTCAGCCAGGGAAAGCTCCAGGACCTGATGGAATCCCCGCAGAGGTGCTCAAAATCGCAGCTTCTCAATGCCCAGGTCTCCTACTAAATATGTACAACTCGTGCCTCAAAGAGGGAGTATTTGACGAAAGATGGAAGATGCAGAGACTCATGCTTATCGACAAAGGTAAAGGACAAGCCGGCACTCCATCCAATTACCGACCACTATGCATGCTGGACACAGCCGGGAAACTGCTGGAAAAGCTTCTTAAAGCGAGACTGTTATAGGCAATAGAAGCAAAAGGTGACTTATCAACCAAACAATTTGGTTTCAGAAAGGGTCGATCTATAATAGACGCAGTTGATTCTGTCCTACGAATAGTAGAGGAGACCAAGTGTGGAAACCACCACTCTCGAAAGATTGCCTTAGTGGCCACCCTAGACGTATGTAACGCCTTCAATTCAGTTAGATGGGTCGATATTCTAACAGAACTGAAGTCAACCTTCAGTATACCAGCCTATCTACAAAGGATGCTACAAAATTATTTAAAAGACCGGGTTCTCTTATACAACACGACAGAAGGACCACGACGCCGCGAACTAACCGCTGGAGCAGCCCAAGGATCCATATTGGGACCGGACCTCTGGAATGTCGCCTACGACGGAATCCTCAGAATGGGACTCCCTGCCGATACCCACTTAATCGGTTATGCCGACGATATAGTTGGGATTGTAGCAGCTAGAACCACGGAGCAAGCCCAGTGGAAACTCAACCAGTTAATGAGACGGGTGATGGAATGGATGAGCAACCATGGACTCAAGCTAGCCACGCACAAAACGGAGCTCATAATGCTTACCGGGAAAAGAATACCAGCTATCTTCCCAATGCAAATTAATAATGAGCCAATGGAGACCAAGCCTACTGTGAAATATCTTGGGATTACCCTTGACACTAAACTCTATTTTGGAAAACATATAAAGAGTGCGGCAGAGAAAGCCACCAAAGTCACCGAAATGATAAGCCGACTAATGGGAAACATAAGAGGTCCACGACAGAACCAGCGGCGACTCCTCATGAATGTAGCACAATCCATACTGCTGTTTGGAGCGGAAATATGGGCTGAAGCTCTTAACAAAGAGTGCTACAGACGATACTACGCCGCCACTCAAAAGAGAGGAGTCATAAGAATAGCTAGTTCGTACAGAACTGTTTCAGAACCAGCCGTGTTGGTGGTCGCAGGTGTTGTACCAATTCATCTGCTCGCGAGGGAGAGACAACCTATCTATGGTACCATGCCGGAGCAGAGAACCAAAAATCTTCGCATGGCGACTAGGCGCGACACTTTGAGCAAATGGCAGGAAAGTTGGGAACATGAAGGGAGAGGCCGATGGACAGCTAGACTGATCCCCCGACTCGACCCATGGATCAACCGGAAACACGGAGAAGTGTCTTATTACCTCACACAATTCTTGACGGGCCATGGGTACTTCCAGAAGTACCTCCACCGAATGGGAAAAGTAGAGACCCCAGGATGCACCTACTGCCCTGAAGTAGAAGATGACGCGGAGCACACTTTCTTTACGTGTGATCGATGGAGCGCGCAAAGGGCCAACCTGAAGAAAGATCTTGGGAGCATAAGCCCCGACAACATAATCGGACTTATGCTTGAGAATTAAGTCCGTTGGCAAAAGGTGACAGTTTTCGCAAGGGAAATTCTGACGACGAAAGAAAGAGAAGAAAATAAAACGGACGAGACCCTCTAAATGGGCAACGACAGACACCATCCTGAAGTAATGTGCAAACGGTTCCAGGATGGGCCTATGTCTAGATTGGGTTTTTGTGTTTTTAGTGGGTATGCTATGAGTATAGAGACTCCCACACTACTCAGGAGCAGACTTGCTGCTGAGTGTCCATAAAGGATTTTTTACAACCCCAAAAAAAAAAAAAAAAAAAATCATTATTATTATTATTACTAGTATTATTATTAT
>CAXASF010000028.1:0-59661 GCA_963971475.1 Chrysops caecutiens | reverse complement strand
ATTAGTGAGATTGTGCAGATTGCCACAGTTATTTCAGTGGTTTTCGCTGTTATTAGTGAGGCTTTGCATATTGTGACTGTTATTTCAGTGGTTTTCGCTGTTATTAGTGAGGTTGTGCAGATTGCCACAGTTATTTCACTGGTTTTCGCTGTTATTAGTGAGGCTTTGCAGATTGTGACTGTTATTTCAGTGGTTTTCGCTGTTATTAGTGAGGTTGTGCAGATTGCCACAGTTATTTCAGTGGTTTTCGCTGTTATTAGTGAGGCTTTGCAGATTGTGACTGTTATTTCAGTGGTTTTCGCTGTTATTAGTGAGGTTGTGCAGATTGCCACAGTTATTTCACTGGTTTTCGCTGTTATTAGTGAGGCTTTGCAGATTGTGACTGTTATTTCAGTGGTTTTCGCTGTTATTAGTGAGATTGTGCAGATTGCCACAGTTATTTCAGTGGTTTTCGCTGTTATTAGTGAGGCTTTGCAGATTGTGACTGTTATTTCAGTGGTTTTCGCTGTTATAAGTGAGGTTGTGCAGATTGCCACAGTTATTTCAGTGGTTTTCGCTGTTATTAGTGAGGCTTTGCAGATTGTGACTGTTATTTCAGTGGTTTTCGCTGTTATTAGTGAGGTTGTGCAGATTGCCACAGTTATTTCACTGGTTTTCGCTGTTATAAGTGAGGCTTTGCAGATTGTGACTGTTATTTCAGTGGTTTTCGCTGTTATTAGTGAGATTGTGCAGATTGCCACAGTTATTTCAGTGGTTTTCGCTGTTATTAGTGAGGCTTTGCAGATTGTGACTGTTATTTCAGTGGTTTTCGCTGTTATTAGTGAGGTTGTGCAGATTGCCACAGTTATTTCACTGGTTTTCGCTGTTATAAGTGAGGCTTTGCAGATTGTGACTGTTATTTCAGTGGTTTTCGCTGTTATTAGTGAGATTGTGCAGATTGCCACAGTTATTTCAGTGGTTTTCGCTGTTATTAGTGAGGCTTTGCATATTGTGACTGTTATTTCAGTGGTTTTCGCTGTTATTAGTGAGGTTGTGCAGATTGCCACAGTTATTTCACTGGTTTTCGCTGTTATTAGTGAGGCTTTGCAGATTGTGACTGTTATTTCAGTGGTTTTCGCTGTTATTATAGTGAGGTTGTGCAGATTGCCACAGTTATTTCAGTGGTTTTCGCTGTTATTAGTGAGGCTTTGCAGATTGTGACTGTTATTTCAGTGGTTTTCGCTGTTATTAGTGAGGTTGTGCAGATTGCCACAGTTATTTCACTGGTTTTCGCTGTTATTAGTGAGGCTTTGCAGATTGTGACTGTTATTTCAGTGGTTTTCGCTGTTATTAGTGAGATTGTGCAGATTGCCACAGTTATTTCAGTGGTTTTCGCTGTTATTAGTGAGGCTTTGCAGATTGTGACTGTTATTTCAGTGGTTTTCGCTGTTATTAGTGAGGTTGTGCAGATTGCCACAGTTATTTCACTGGTTTTCGCTGTTATTAGTGAGGCTTTGCAGATTGTGACTGTTATTTCAGTGGTTTTCGCTGTTATTAGTGAGGTTGTGCAGATTGCCACAGTTATTTCAGTGGTTAACGCTGCTATTAGTGAGGCTTTGCAGATTGTGACTGTTATTTCAGTGGTTTTCGCTGTTATTAGTGAGGTTGTGCAGATTGCCACAGTTATTTCACTGGTTTTCGCCGTTATAAGTGAGGCTTTGCAGATTGTGACTGTTATTTCAGTGGTTTTCGCTGTTATTAGTGAGGTTGTGCAGATTGCCACAGTTATTTCACTGGTTTTCGCTGTTATAAGTGAGGCTTTGCAGATTGTGACTGTTATTTCAGTGGTTTTCGCTGTTATTAGTGAGGTTGTGCAGATTGCCACAGTTATTTCACTGGTTTTCGCTGTTATAAGTGAGGCTTTGCAGATTGTGACTGTTATTTCAGTGGTTTTCGCTGTTATTAGTGAGATTGTGCAGATTGCCACAGTTATTTCAGTGGTTTTCGCTGTTATTAGTGCGGCTTTGCAGATTGTGACTGTTATTTCAGTGGTTTTCGCTGTTATTAGTGAGGTTGTGCAGATTGCCACAGTTATTTCACTGGTTTTCGCTGTTATTAGTGAGGCTTTGCAGACTGTGACTGTTATTTCAGGGGTTTTCGCTGTTATTAGTGAGGTTGTGCAGATTGCCACAGTTATTTCAGTGGTTTTCGCTGTTATTAGTGAGGTTGTGCAGATTGCCACAGTTATTTCAGTGGTTTTCGCTGTTATTAGTGAGGCTTTGCAGATTGTGACTGTTATTTCAGTGGTTTTCGCTGTTATTAGTGAGGTTGTGCAGATTGCCACAGTTATTTCAGTGGTTTTCGCTGTTATTAGTGAGGTTGTGCAGATTGCCACAGTTATTTCAGTGGTTTTCGCTGTTATTAGTGAGGCTTTGCAGATTGTGACTGTTATTTCAGTGGTTTTCGCTGTTATTAGTGAGGTTGTGCAGATTGCCACAGTTATTTCACTGGTTTTCGCTGTTATTAGTGAGGCTTTGCAGATTGTGACTGTTATTTCAGTGGTTTTCGCTGTTATTAGTGAGATTGTGCAGATTACCACAGTTATTTCAGTGGTTTTCGCTGTTATTAGTGAGGCTTTGCAGATTGTGACTGTTATTTCAGTGGTTTTCGCTGTTATTAGTGAGGTTGTTCAGATTGCCACAGTTATTTCACTGGTTTTCGCTGTTACTAGTGAGGCTTTGCAGATTGTGACTGTTATTTCAGTGGTTTTCGCTGTTATTAGTGAGGTTGTGCAGATTGCCACAGTTATTTCAGTGGTTTTCGCTGTTATTAGTGAGGCTTTGCAGATTGTGACTGTTATTTCAGTGGTTTTCGCTGTTATTAGTGAGGTTGTGCAGATTGCCACAGTTATTTCACTGGTTTTCGCTGTTATTAGTGAGGCTTTGCTGATTGTGACTGTTATTTCAGTGGTTTTCGCTGTTATTAGTGAGGTTGTGCAGATTGCCACAGTTATTTCAGTGGTTTTCGCTGTTATTAGTGAGGTTGTGCAGATTGCCACAGTTATTTCACTGGTTTTCGCTGTTATTAGTGAGGCTTTGCAGATTGTGACTGTTATTTCAGTGGTTTTCGCTGTTATTAGTGAGGTTGTGCAGATTGCCACAGTTATTTCAGTGGTTTTCGCTGTTATTAGTGAGGCTTTGCAAATTGTGACTGTTATTTCAGTGGTTTTCGCTGTTATTAGTGAGGTTGTGCAGATTGCCACAGTTATTTCAGTGGTTTTCGCTGTTATTAGCGAGATTGTGCAGATTGCCACAGTTATTTCACTGGTTTTCGCTGTTATTAGTGAGGCTTTGCAGATTGTGACTGTTATTTCAGTGGTTTTCGCTGTTATTAGTGAGGTTGTGCAGATTGCCACAGTTATTTCAGTGGTTTTCGCTGTTATTAGTGAGGCTTTGCAGATTGTGACTGTTATTTCAGTGGTTTTCGCTGTTATTAGTGAGGTTGTGCAGATTGCCACAGTTATTTCACTGGTTTTCGCTGTTATAAGTGAGGCTTTGCAGATTGTGACTGTTATTTCAGTGGTTTTCGCTGTTATTAGTGAGATTGTGCAGATTGCCACAGTTATTTCAGTGGTTTTCGCTGTTATTAGTGAGGCTTTGCAGATTGTGACTGTTATTTCAGTGGTTTTCGCTGTTATTAGTGAGGTTGTGCAGATTGCCACAGTTATTTCACTGGTTTTCGCTGTTATTAGTGAGGCTTTGCAGATTGTGACTGTTATTTCAGTGGTTTTCGCTGTTATTAGTGAGGTTGTGCAGATTGCCACAGTTATTTCAGTGGTTTTCGCTGTTATTAGTGAGGCTTTGCAGATTGTGACTGTTATTTCAGTGGTTTTCGCTGTAATTAGTGAGGTTGTGCAGATTGCCACAGTTATTTCACTGGTTTTCGCTGTTATTAGTGAGGCTTTGCAGATTGTGACTGTTATTTCAGTGGTTTTCGCTGTTATTAGTGAGATTGTGCAGATTGCCACAGTTATTTCAGTGGTTTTCGCTGTTATTAGTGAGGCTTTGCAGATTGTGACTGTTATTTCAGTGGTTTTCGCTGTTATTAGTGAGGTTGTGCAGATTGCCACAGTTATTTCACTGGTTTTCGCTGTTATAAGTGAGGCTTTGAAGATTGTGACTGTTATTTCAGTGGTTTTCGCTGTTATTAGTGAGATTGTGCAGATTGCCACAGTTATTTCAGTGGTTTTCGCTGTTATTAGTGAGGCTTTGCAGATTGTGACTGTTATTTCAGTGGTTTTCGCTGTTATTAGTGAGATTGTGCAGATTGCCACAGTTATTTCACTGGTTTTCGCTGTTATTAGTGAGGCTTTGCAGATTGTGACTGTTATTTCAGTGGTTTTCGCTGTTATTAGTGAGGTTGTGCAGATTGCCACAGTTATTTCAGTGGTTTTCGCTGTTATTAGTGAGGTTGTGCAGATTGCCACAGTTATTTCAGTGGTTTTCGCTGTTATTAGTGAGGCTTTGCAGATTATGACTGTTATTTCAGTGGTTTTCGCTGTTATTAGTGAGGTTGTGCAGATTGCCACAGTTATTTCAGTGGTTTTCGCTGTTATTAGTGAGGTTGTGCAGATTGCCACAGTTATTTCAGTGGTTTTCGCTGTTATTAGTGAGGCTTTGCAGATTGTGACTGTTATTTCAGTGGTTTTCGCTGTTATTAGTGAGATTGTGCAGATTGCCACAGTTATTTCACTGGTTTTCGCTGTTATTAGTGAGGCTTTGCAGATTGTGACTGTTATTTCAGTGGTTTTCGCTGTTATTAGTGAGGTTGTGCAGATTGCCACAGTTATTTCAGTGGTTTTCGCTGTTATTAGTGAGGCTTTGCAGATTGTGACTGTTATTTCAGTGGTTTTCGCTGTTATTAGTGAGGTTGTGCAGATTGCCACAGTTATTTCAGTGGTTTTCGCTGTTTTTAGTGAGGCTTTGCAGATTGTGACTGTTATTTCAGTGGTTTTCGCTGTTATTAGTGAGGTTGTGCAGATTGCCACAGTTATTTCAGTGGTTTTCGCTGTTATTAGTGAGGCTTCGCAGATTGTGACTGTTATTTCAGTGGTTTTCGCTGTTATTAGTGAGGTTGTGCAGATTGCCACAGTTATTTCAGTGGTTTTCGCTGTTATTAGTGAGGCTTTGCAGATTGTGACTGTTATTTCAGTGGTTTATAACAGTCACAATCTGCAAAGCCTCACTTATAACAGCGAAAACCAGTGAAATAACTGTGGCAATCTGCACAACCTCACTAATAACAGCGAAAACCACTGAAATAACAGTCACAATCTGCAAAGCCTCACTAATAACAGCGAAAACCACTGAAATAACTGTGGCAATCTGCACAATCTCACTAATAACAGCGAAAACCACTGAAATAACAGTCACAATCTGCAAAGCCTCACTTATAACAGCGAAAACCAGTGAAATAACTGTGGTAATCTACACAACCTCACTAATAACAGCGAAAACCACTGAAATAACAGTCACAATCTGCAAAGCCTCACTAATAACAGCGAAAACCACTGAAAGAACTGTGGCAATCTGCACAACCTCACTAATAACAGCGAAAACCACTGAAATAACAGTCACAATCTGCAAAGCCTCACTAATAACAGCGAAAACCAGTGAAATAACTGTGGCAATCTGCACAACCTCACCAATAACAGCGAAAACCACTGAAATAACAGTCACAATCTGCAAAGCCTCACTAATAACAGCGAAAACCAGTGAAATAACTGTGGCAATCTGCACAACCTCACTAATAACAGCGAAAACCACTGAAATAACAGTCACAATCTGCAAAGCCTCACTTATAACAGCGAAAACCAGTGAAATAACTGTGGCAATCTGCACAACCTCACTAATAACAGCGAAAACCACTGAAATAACAGTCACAATCTGCAAAGCCTCACTTATAACAGCGAAAACCAGTGAAATAACTGTGGCAATCTGCAAAGCCTCACTAATAACAGCGAAAACCATTGAAATAACTGTGGCAATCTGCACAACCTCACTTATAACAGCGAAAACCACTGAAATAACAGTCACAATCTGCAAAGCCTCACTAATAACAGCGAAAACCAGTGAAATAACTGTGGCAATCTGCACAACCTCACTAATAACAGCGAAAACCACTGAAATAACAGTCACAATCTGCAAAGCCTCACTTATAACAGCGAAAACCAGTGAAATAACTGTGGCAATCTGCACAACCTCACTAATAACAGCGAAAACTACTGAAATAACAGTCACAATCTGCAAAGCCTCACTAATAACAGCGAAAACCACTGAAATAACTGTGGCAATCTGCACAACCTCACTAATAACAGCGAAAACCACTGAAATAACAGTCACAATCTGCAAAGCCTCACTAATAACAGCGAAAACCAGTGAAATAACTGTGGCAATCTGCACAACCTCACTAATAACAGCGAAAACCACTGAAATAACAGTCACAATCTGCAAAGCCTCACTAATAACAGCGAAAACCACTGAAATAGCTGTGGCAATCTGCACAACCTCACTAATAACAGCGAAAACCACTGAAATAACAGTCACAATCTGCAAAGCCTCACTAATAACAGCGAAAACCACTGAAATAACTGTGGCAATCTGCACAACCTCACTAATAACAGCGAAAACCCCTGAAATAACAGTCACAATCTGCAAAGCCTCACTTATAACATCGAAAACCAGTGAAATAACTGTGGCAATCTGCACAACCTCACTAATAACAGCGAAAACCACTGAAATAACAGTCACAATCTGCAAAGCCTCACTAATAACAGCGAAAACCAGTGAAATAACTGTGGCAATCTGCACAACCTCACTAATAACAGCGAAAACCACTGAAATAACAGTCACAATCTGCAAAGCCTCACTAATAACAGCGAAAACCACTGAAATAACTGTGGCAATCTGCACAACCTCACTAATAACAGCGAAAACCACTGAAATAACAGTCACAATCTGCAAAGCCTCACTAATAACAGCGAAAACCACTGAAATAACTGTGGCAATCTGCACAACCTCACTAATAACAGCGAAAACCACTGAAATAACAGTCACAATCTGCAAAGCCTCACTAATAACAGCGAAAACCACTGAAATAACTGTGGCAATCTGCACAACCTCACTAATAACAGCGAAAACCACTAAAATAACAGTCACAATCTGCAAAGCCTCACTAAAATAACTGTGCCAATCTGCACAACCTCACTAAAAACAGCGAAAACCACTGAAATAACAGTCACAATCTGCAAAGCCTCACTAATAACAGCGAAAACCAATGAAATAACTGTGGCAATCTGCACAACCTCACTAATAACAGCGAAATCCACTGAAATAACAGTCACAATCTGCAAAGCCTCACTAATAACAGCGAAAACTACTGAAATAACTGTGGCAATCTGCACAACCTCACTAATAACAGCGAAAACCACTGAAATAACAGTCACAATCTGCAAAGCCTCACTAATAACAGCGAAAACCACTGAAATAACTGTGGCAATCTGCACAACCTCACTTATAACAGCGAAAACCACTGAAATAACAGTCACAATCTGCAAAGCCTCACTTATAACAGCGAAAACCAGTGAAATAACTGTGGCAATCTGCACAACCTCACTAATAACAGCGAAAACCACTGAAATAACAGTCACAATCTGCAAAGCCTCACTAAAAACAGCGAAAAGCACTGAAATAACTGTGGCAATCTGCACAACCTCACTAATAACAGCGAAAACCACTAAAATAACAGTCACAATCTGCAAAGCCTCACTAATAACAGCGAAAACCACTGAAATAACTGTGGCAATCTGCACAACCTCACTAATAACAGCGAAAACCACTGAAATAACAGTCACAATCTGCAAAGCCTCACTAATAACAGCGAAAACCACTGAAATAACTGTGGCAATCTGCACAACCTCACTAATAACAGCGAAAACCACTGAAATAACTGTGGCAATCTGCACAACCTCACTAATAACAGCGAAAACCACTGAAATAACTGTGGCAATCTGCACAACCTCACTAATAACAGCGAAAACCACTGAAATAACAGTCACAATCTGCAAAGCCTCACTAATAACAGCGAAAACCACTGAAATAACAGTCACAATCTGCAAAGCCTCACTAATAACAGCGAAAACCAGTGAAATAACTGTGGCAATCTGCACAACCTCACTAATAACAGCGAAAACCACTGAAATAACAGTCACAATCTGCAAAGCCTCACTAATAACAGCGAAAACCACTGAAATAACTGTGGCAATCTGCACAACCTCACTAATAACAGCGAAAACCACTGAAATAACTGTGGCAATCTGCACAACCTCACTAATAACAGCGAAAACCACTGAAATAACTGTGGCAATCTGCACAACCTCACTAATAACAGCGAAAACCACTGAAATAACAGTCACAATCTGCAAAGCCTCACTAATAACAGCGAAAACCAGTGAAATAACTGTGGCAATCTGCACAACCTCACTAATAACAGCGAAAACCACTGAAATAACAGTCACAATCTGCAAAGCCTCACTAATAACAGCGAAAACCACTGAAATAACTGTGGCAATCTGCACAACCTCACTAATAACAGCGAAAACCACTGAAATAACAGTCACAATCTGCAAAGCCTCACTAATAACAGCGAAAACCACTGAAATAACTGTGGCAATCTGCACAACCTCACTAATAACAGCGAAAACCACTGAAATAACAGTCACAATATGCAAAGCCTCACTTATAACAGCGAAAACCAGTGAAATAACTGTGGCAATCTGCACAACCTCACTAATAACAGCGAAAACCACTGAAATAACAGTCACAATCTGCAAAGCCTCACTAATAACAGCGAAAACCACTGAAATAACTGTGGCAATCTGCACAACCTCACTAATAACAGCGAAAACCACTGAAATAACAGTCACAATCTGCAAAGCCTCACTAATAACAGCGAAAACCACTGAAATAACTGTGGCAATCTGCACAACCTCACTAATAACAGCGAAAACCACTGAAATAACAGTCACAATCTGCAAAGCCTCACTTATAACAGCGAAAACCAGTGAAATAACTGTGGCAATCTGCACAACCTCACTAATAACAGCGAAAACCACTGAAATAACAGTCACAATCTGCAAAGCCTCACTAATAACAGCGAAAACCACTGAATAACTGTGGCAATCTGCACAACCTCACTAATAACAGCGAAAACCCACTGAAATAACAGTCACAATCTGCAAAGCCTCACTAATAACAGCGAAAACCACTGAAATAACTGTGGCAATCTGCACAACCTCACTAATAACAGCGAAAACCACTGAAATAACAGTCACAATCTGCAAAGCCTCACTAATAACAGCGAAAACCACTGAAATAACTGTGGCAATCTGCACAACCTCACTAATAACAGCGAAAACCACTAAAATAACAGTCACAATCTGCAAAGCCTCACTAAAATAACTGTGCCAATCTGCACAACCTCACTAATAACAGCGAAAACCACTGAAATAACAGTCACAATCTGCAAAGCCTCACTAATAACAGCGAAAACCAATGAAATAACTGTGGCAATCTGCACAACCTCACTAATAACAGCGAAAACCACTGAAATAACAGTCACAATCTGCAAAGCCTCACTAATAACAGCGAAAACCACTGAAATAACTGTGGCAATCTGCACAACCTCACTAATAACAGCGAAAACCACTGAAATAACAGTCACAATCTGCAAAGCCTCACTAATAACAGCGAAAACCACTGAAATAACTGTGGCAATCTGCACAACCTCACTAATAACAGCGAAAACCACTAAAATAACAGTCACAATCTGCAAAGCCTCACTAATAACAGCGAAAACCACTGAAATAACTGTGGCAATCTGCACAACCTCACTAATAACAGCGAAAACCACTGAAATAACAGTCACAATCTGCAAAGCCTCACTAATAACAGCGAAAACCAGTGAAATAACTGTGGCAATCTGCACAACCTCACTAATAACAGCGAAAACCACTGAAATAACAGTCACAATCTGCAAAGCCTCACTAATAACAGCGAAAACCACTGAAATAACTGTGGCAATCTGCACAACCTCACTAATAACAGCGAAAACCACTGAAATAACTGTGGCAATCTGCACAACCTCACTAATAACAGCGAAAACACTGAAATAACAGTCACAATCTGCAAAGCCTCACTAATAACAGCGAAAACCACTGAAATAACAGTCACAATCTGCAAAGCCTCACTAATAACAGCGAAAACCAGTGAAATAACTGTGGCAATCTGCACAACCTCACTAATAACAGCGAAAACCACTGAAATAACAGTCACAATCTGCAAAGCCTCACTAATAACAGCGAAAACCACTGAAATAACTGTGGCAATCTGCACAACCTCACTAATAACAGCGAAAACCACTGAAATAACTGTGGCAATCTGCACAACCTCACTAATAACAGCGAAAACCACTAAAATAACAGTCACAATCTGCAAAGCCTCACTAATAACAGCGAAAACCACTGAAATAACTGTGGCAATCTGCACAACCTCACTAATAACAGCGAAAACCACTGAAATAACAGTCACAATCTGCAAAGCCTCACTAATAACAGCGAAAACCAGTGAAATAACTGTGGCAATCTGCACAACCTCACTAATAACAGCGAAAACCACTGAAATAACAGTCACAATCTGCAAAGCCTCACTAATAACAGCGAAAACCACTGAAATAACTGTCACAATCTGCAAAGCCTCACTAAAAACAGCGAAAAGCACTGAAATAACTGTGGCAATCTGCACAACCTCACTAATAACAGCGAAAACCACTAAAATAACAGTCACAATCTGCAAAGCCTCACTAATAACAGCGAAAACCACTGAAATAACTGTGGCAATCTGCACAACCTCACTAATAACAGCGAAAACCACTGAAATAACAGTCACAATCTGCAAAGCCTCACTAATAACAGCGAAAACCACTGAAATAACTGTGGCAATCTGCACAACCTCACTAATAACAGCGAAAACCACTGAAATAACAGTCACAATCTGCAAAGCCTCACTAATAACAGCGAAAACCACTGAAATAACTGTGGCAATCTGCACAACCTCACTAATAACAGCGAAAACCACTAAAATAACAGTCACAATCTGCAAAGCCTCACTAATAACAGCGAAAACCACTGAAATAACTGTGGCAATCTGCACAACCTCACTAATAACAGCGAAAACCACTGAAATAACAGTCACAATCTGCAAAGCCTCACTAATAACAGCGAAAACCAGTGAAATAACTGTGGCAATCTGCACAACCTCACTAATAACAGCGAAAACCACTGAAATAACAGTCACAATCTGCAAAGCCTCACTAATAACAGCGAAAACCACTGAAATAACTGTGGCAATCTGCACAACCTCACTAATAACAGCGAAAACCACTGAAATAACTGTGCACAATCTGCACAACCTCACTAATAACAGCGAAAACCACTGAAATAACAGTCACAATCTGCAAAGCCTCACTAATAACAGCGAAAACCACTGAAATAACAGTCACAATCTGCAAAGCCTCACTAATAACAGCGAAAACCAGTGAAATAACTGTGGCAATCTGCACAACCTCACTAATAACAGCGAAAACCACTGAAATAACAGTCACAATCTGCAAAGCCTCACTAATAACAGCGAAAACCACTGAAATAACTGTGGCAATCTGCACAACCTCACTAATAACAGCGAAAACCACTAAATAACAGTCACAATCTGCAAAGCCTCACTAATAACAGCGAAAACCACTGAAATAACTGTGGCAATCTGCACAACCTCACTAATAACAGCGAAAACCACTGAAATAACAGTCACAATCTGCAAAGCCTCACTAATAACAGCGAAAACCAGTGAAATAACTGTGGCAATCTGCACAACCTCACTAATAACAGCGAAAACCACTGAAATAACAGTCACAATCTGCAAAGCCTCACTAATAACAGCGAAAACCACTGAAATAACTGTGGCAATCTGCACAACCTCACTAATAACAGCGAAAACCACTGAAATAACTGTGGCAATCTGCACAACCTCACTAATAACAGCGAAAACCACTGAAATAACAGTCACAATCTGCAAAGCCTCACTAATAACAGCGAAAACCACTGAAATAACAGTCACAATCTGCAAAGCCTCACTAATAACAGCGAAAACCAGTGAAATAACTGTGGCAATCTGCACAACCTCACTAATAACAGCGAAAACCACTGAAATAACAGTCACAATCTGCAAAGCCTCACTAATAACAGCGAAAACCACTGAAATAACTGTGGCAATCTGCACAACCTCACTAATAACAGCGAAAACCACTGAAATAACTGTGGCAATCTGCACAACCTCACTAATAACAGCGAAAACCACTGAAATAACTGTGGCAATCTGCACAACCTCACTAATAACAGCGAAAACCACTGAAATAACAGTCACAATCTGCAAAGCCTCACTAATAACAGCGAAAACCAGTGAAATAACTGTGGCAATCTGCACAACCTCACTAATAACAGCGAAAACCACTGAAATAACAGTCACAATCTGCAAAGCCTCACTAATAACAGCGAAAACCACTGAAATAACTGTGGCAATCTGCACAACCTCACTAATAACAGCGAAAACCACTGAAATAACAGTCACAATCTGCAAAGCCTCACTAATAACAGCGAAAACCACTGAAATAACTGTGGCAATCTGCACAACCTCACTAATAACAGCGAAAACCACTGAAATAACAGTCACAATCTGCAAAGCCTCACTAATAACAGCGAAAACCAGTGAAATAACTGTGGCAATCTGCACAACCTCACTAATAACAGCGAAAACCACTGAAATAACAGTCACAATCTGCAATGCCTCACTAATAACAGCGAAAACCACTGAAATAACTGTGGCAATCTGCACAACCTCACTAATAACAGCGAAAACCACTGAAATAACAGTCACAATCTGCAGAGCCTCACTAATAACAGCGAAAACCACTGAAATAACTGTGGCAATCTGCACAACCTCACTAATAACAGCGAAAACCACTGAAATAACAGTCACAATCTGCAAAGCCTCACTTATAACAGCGAAAACCAGTGAAATAACTGTGGCAATCTGCACAACCTCACTAATAACAGCGAAAACCACTGAAATAACAGTCACAATCTGCAAAGCCTCACTAATAACAGCGAAAACCACTGAAATAACTGTGGCAATCTGCACAACCTCACTAATAACAGCAAAACCCACTGAAATAACAGTCACAATCTGCAAAGCCTCACTAATAACAGCGAAAACCACTGAAATAACTGTGGCAATCTGCACAACCTCACTAATAACAGCGAAAACCACTGAAATAACAGTCACAATCTGCAAAGCCTCACTAATAACAGCGAAAACCACTGAAATAACTGTGGAAATCTGCACAACCTCACTAATAACAGCGAAAACCACTAAAATAACAGTCACAATCTGCAAAGCCTCACTAAAATAACTGTGCCAATCTGCACAACCTCACTAATAACAGCGAAAACCACTGAAATAACAGTCACAATCTGCAAAGCCTCACTAATAACAGCGAAAACCAATGAAATAACTGTGGCAATCTGCACAACCTCACTAATAACAGCGAAAACCACTGAAATAACAGTCACAATCTGCAAAGCCTCACTAATAACAGCGAAAACCACTGAAATAACTGTGGCAATCTGCACAACCTCACTAATAACAGCGAAAACCACTGAAATAACAGTCACAATCTGCAAAGCCTCACTAATAACAGCGAAAACCACTGAAATAACTGTGGCAATCTGCACAACCTCACTAATAACAGCGAAAACCACTAAAATAACAGTCACAATCTGCAAAGCCTCACTAATAACAGCGAAAACCACTGAAATAACTGTGGCAATCTGCACAACCTCACTAATAACAGCGAAAACCACTGAAATAACAGTCACAATCTGCAAAGCCTCACTAATAACAGCGAAAACCAGTGAAATAACTGTGGCAATCTGCACAACCTCACTAATAACAGCGAAAACCACTGAAATAACAGTCACAATCTGCAAAGCCTCACTAATAACAGCGAAAACCACTGAAATAACTGTGGCAATCTGCACAACCTCACTAATAACAGCGAAAACCACTGAAATAACTGTGGCAATCTGCACAACCTCACTAATAACAGCGAAAACCACTGAAATAACAGTCACAATCTGCAAAGCCTCACTAATAACAGCGAAAACCACTGAAATAACAGTCACAATCTGCAAAGCCTCACCAATAACAGCGAAAACCAGTGAAATAACTGTGGCAATCTGCACAACCTCACTAATAACAGCGAAAACCACTGAAATAACAGTCACAATCTGCAAAGCCTCACTAATAACAGCGAAAACCACTGAAATAACTGTGGCAATCTGCACAACCTCACTAATAACAGCGAAAACCACTGAAATAACAGTCACAATCTGCAAAGCCTCACTAATAACAGCGAAAACCACTGAAATAACTGTGGCAATCTGCACAACCTCACTAATAACAGCGAAAACCACTGAAATAACAGTCACAATATGCAAAGCCTCACTTATAACAGCGAAAACCAGTGAAATAACTGTGGCAATCTGCACAACCTCACTAATAACAGCGAAAACCACTGAAATAACAGTCACAATCTGCAATGCCTCACTAATAACAGCGAAAACCACTGAAATAACTGTGGCAATCTGCACAACCTCACTAATAACAGCGAAAACCACTGAAATAACAGTCACAATCTGCAAAGCCTCACTAATAACAGCGAAAACCACTGAAATAACTGTGGCAATCTGCACAACCTCACTAATAACAGCGAAAACCACTGAAATAACAGTCACAATCTGCAAAGCCTCACTTATAACAGCGAAAACCAGTGAAATAACTGTGGCAATCTGCACAACCTCACTAATAACAGCGAAAACCACTGAAATAACAGTCACAATCTGCAAAGCCTCACTAATAACAGCGAAAACCACTGAAATAACTGTGGCAATCTGCACAACCTCACTAATAACAGCGAAAACCACTGAAATAACAGTCACAATCTGCAAAGCCTCACTAATAACAGCGAAAACCACTGAAATAACTCTGGCAATCTGCACAACCTCACTAATAACAGCGAAAACCACTAAAATAACAGTCACAATCTGCAAAGCCTCACTAATAACAGCGAAAACCACTGAAATAACTGTGGCAATCTGCACAACCTCACTAATAACAGCGAAAACCACTGAAATAACAGTCACAATCTGCAAAGCCTCACTAATAACAGCGAAAACCAGTGAAATAACTGTGGCAATCTGCACAACCTCACTAATAACAGCGAAAACCACTGAAATAACAGTCACAATCTGCAAAGCCTCACTAATAACAGCGAAAACCACTGAAATAACTGTGGCAATCTGCACAACCTCACTAATAACAGCGAAAACCACTGAAATAACTGTGGCAATCTGCACAACCTCACTAATAACAGCGAAAACCACTGAAATAACAGTCACAATCTGCAAAGCCTCACTAATAACAGCGAAAACCACTGAAATAACAGTCACAATCTGCAAAGCCTCACTAATAACAGCGAAAACCAGTGAAATAACTGTGGCAATCTGCACAACCTCACTAATAACAGCGAAAACCACTGAAATAACAGTCACAATCTGCAAAGCCTCACTAATAACAGCGAAAACCACTGAAATAACTGTGGCAATCTGCACAACCTCACTAATAACAGCGAAAACCACTGAAATAACTGTGGCAATCTGCACAACCTCACTAATAACAGCGAAAACCACTGAAATAACTGTGGCAATCTGCACAACCTCACTAATAACAGCGAAAACCACTGAAATAACAGTCACAATCTGCAAAGCCTCACTAATAACAGCGAAAACCAGTGAAATAACTGTGGCAATCTGCACAACCTCACTTGACGCATCCCTTCTCTCAATATCCTCTCCAGAACCCCTTGAACTCCTAGCTATCAGAATTCGCTTCTCGAAGGTGAATCTCATAATCCTAACCTGCTACATCCCACCCCGGACCAACGAAGCTCCTTTCCATCTCCTATCGGATACTATTGACCAACTGGCTCAATCAGTGGAAGGGGAAGACCACCTCCTTATTCTCGGAGATTTTAACCTCCCATCCCTTACTTGGTCTGTTGACGAGGAGATTGACTGCTTAAAAGCAAACAATCCCTCCACGACTGCTGAGATATCGCTTGTTGACTGTATCGCCTCTAACAACTTATTCCAGATCAGCTCCCTCAAAAATCACAACCTTCGTCAACTAGACCTGGTCTTTTCAAGTGACCCTCAGAATGCACAAGTTTCCGCCAGTGAATTTGCTCTCTGCGACGTGGACCCACACCACCCTCCACTAAGCGTTAGTGTGTTTTTCCCTGATGCTTCCCTCCCCCAATCTGATTACCGCGTCCCGCGGTTTAATTTTCGACGTACAAACTACCTCAACCTTAACTCCCGCCTTATGGAAGCATATTCTCTCTTAGACATTGACGCAGAAGCGGATAACATTAACTGCCTCATTTCCAAATTCTACAACATTCTTTTTGACTGCATCTCAACCTCTACACCTTTACTTACACCCCGCCCAATTGATTCCTCCCCCTGGTGGTACACGAAGGAACTCAAGACCCTGAGGAATAAACGTAATTCCAATTGGATCAAATTCCTACACTCTGGCCGACTGGACGACTACAATAACTTCTACGTATCTTATAGTGAGTTTTCGTCTAAGGTTCACCTACTTTATAATGAGTACCTTTTAAATGTCAAATCCAAACTTAGGTCTAACCCTCGTGAATTTTTTACCTTTATAAATTCGAAGAGGAAGCGCTTCAAGGATAACTATCCACCATCTCTTTTGCACCTTGGAGAGGAGTTTGACCACCCTGTTTCCATTGCTAACTCATTTGCAAATTTTTTCTCTTCCACTCTCCAAGATGAGCCCTTTTGCCCCGACGAAGAGTATTTCTCATCACTGAACCCAGCCTCACCTCGTTTTGAACTGAACTTTGCTGATCTCATCCTGAGTGAAGATGAAGTTAGCGCGCATCTTCTTAATCTCAAGGATGACTTCTCCTCTGGCCCTGACGGCATACCTCCTATTCTGCTTAAACGTTGCGCGAACATTTTAGCTGGTCCATTATGCCAACTCTTCAACGCCTCACTCAAATCAAGTACATTCCCCGATGCGTGGAAGGTTGGATTCCTTATCCCGGTCCATAAAAAGGGCTCCAAATCCCTAATTTCCAACTATAGACCAATTGCAAAACTTTCTGCTATCCCCAAGCTCCTTGAAAGTATCATTGTTGAGAAAATCTATCCTACCTTCTCTTCCCTGATTTCTCCTCACCAACATGGCTTTCTCAAGGGTAAGTCAACTGTTACTAACCTTCTCCAATTCACGTCCCAAACTATTAATGCCCTTGAACGCGGCGAGGTTGTTGATGCAATCTTCACTGACATGAGCAAGGCATTCGATAGCATCCCTCACAGCCTCATTATCCTTAAACTCAAGCTGGCAGGTTGTCCACCACCCCTCGTCTCCTGGATTGACTCTTACATCCGAAACCGATCCTACCGTGTCCAATTCCGTTCCCAACTCTCGGATGCTTTTACTGCAAACTCTGGTGTTCCTCAGGGCAGCCATATTGGTCCTCTCCTTTTCATCCTCACAACTAATGATGCCTCCACTGTAGTACATGACTCCACTATTCTAAGCTATGCGGACGATACAAAAATCTTTAAAGATATACGCCACCATTCCGACGCCCATCTCTTACAAAATGATTTGAATCGCTTCGCCGTATGGTGCCACAAAAGCAACCTTCTGCTTAACACCTCCAAGTGTGAGCATGTATGCTTCTCTAGGAAGCGCCACATTGTGCCGCACACCTTCACCATTAATGATTCAGTCATATGCTCTGTTGGACAAGTCAAAGACCTGGGAGTCCTCCTAGACTCTAAGCTCACCTTCACCGACCACATCGACCTTGTGGTTCGCAAAGCCAATGGTATGGTTGGGTTTATACTTAGATGGTCTAGGGAGTTTGCGGATCCATACATAAGCAAGTCTCTGTTTTCCTCCCTCGCAAGACCAATCCTCGAATACGCTTCTCAAGTTTGGTCCCCCCACCATAATGTGCACTCCGGTAGGATTGAAGCTGTACAGAAACGTTTCCTGCGGGGTGCCCTTAGACACCTTCCATGGTCTGATCCTTCCCACCTTCCCTCGTACGCTGATCGTTTGAGACTCATTGGGCTACAAACTCTCTCCTGTCGCCGTGAGATTGCAGACCTATCCTTTGTACATTCCGTCGTCCAGGGGAGCATCTGCGCGCCTTTTATTATGAACCAGGCCGCAACCCGTCATGGCACTTTCAACCTCAGACACATCAACAAATTTGAAATTAGCTTCCACCACACCGACTATGGCCGGATGGAGCCAGTTACGCGTATGCTGCGTGCTTACAATCGGGTTGCTCCATACTTGCAATCTGCACAGGGTGTTAGCTGCCTTCGTACCCTACTACGTAACTGGGTGGAGACAGTCCCCCCTGTGTAGCTGCTTGGTGCATCCTAATTCGGCAATGATCCTCTAGTTTTAAGCATTGTTTCCTTTTTGTTTTTTTTTTCTTTTTTCTTATCTTAAGAATAGTATAGAAATAGCTGTAGTTAGTTCTTAGGACTTTTCTCATCCTTTACGTTTCCTCACTTTTACTTGTATCTTTACCTGAATTTTGTATCTTCACTTGTTATCTATACTTGTATCTATACTTGTATTAAGTATGAATAAATAAATAAATGAATAAATGAATAATAACAGCGAAAACCACTGAAATAACAGTCACAATCTGCAAAGCCTCACTAATAACAGCGAAAACCACTGAAATAACTGTGGCAATCTGCACAACCTCACTAATAACAGCGAAAACCACTGAAATAACAGTCACAATCTGCAAAGCCTCACTAATAACAGCGAAAACCACTGAAATAACTGTGGCAATCTGCACAACCTCACTAATAACAGCGAAAACCACTGAAATAACAGTCACAATCTGCAATGCCTCACTAATAACAGCGAAAACCACTGAAATAACTGTGGCAATCTGCACAACCTCACTAATAACAGCGAAAACCACTGAAATAACAGTCACAATCTGCAAAGCCTCACTAATAACAGCGAAAACCACTGAAATAACTGTGGCAATCTGCACAACCTCACTAATAACAGCGAAAACCACTGAAATAACAGTCACAATCTGCAAAGCCTCACTTATAACAGCGAAAACCAGTGAAATAACTGTGGCAATCTGCACAACCTCACTAATAACAGCGAAAACCACTGAAATAACAGTCACAATCTGCAAAGCCTCACTAATAACACCGAAAACCACTGAAATAACTGTGGCAATCTGCACAACCTCACTAATAACAGCAAAACCCACTGAAATAACAGTCACAATCTGCAAAGCCTCACTAATAACAGCGAAAACCACTGAAATAACTGTGGCAATCTGCACAACCTCACTAATAACAGCGAAAACCACTGAAATAACAGTCACAATCTGCAAAGCCTCACTAATAACAGCGAAAACCACTGAAATAACTGTGGCAATCTGCACAACCTCACTAATAACAGCGAAAACCACTAAAATAACAGTCACAATCTGCAAAGCCTCACTAAAATAACTGTGCCAATCTGCACAACCTCACTAATAACAGCGAAAACCACTGAAATAACAGTCACAATCTGCAAAGCCTCACTAATAACAGCGAAAACCAATGAAATAACTGTGGCAATCTGCATAACCTCACTAATAACAGCGAAAACCACTGAAATAACAGTCACAATCTGCAAAGCCTCACTAATAACAGCGAAAACTACTGAAATAACTGTGGCAATCTGCACAACCTCACTAATAACAGCGAAAACCACTGAAATAACAGTCACAATCTGCAAAGCCTCACTAATAACAGCGAAAACCACTGAAATAACTGTGGCAATCTGCACAACCTCACTTATAACAGCGAAAACCACTGAAATAACAGTCACAATCTGCAAAGCCTCACTTATAACAGCGAAAACCAGTGAAATAACTGTGGCAATCTGCACAACCTCACTAATAACAGCGAAAACCACTGAAATAACAGTCACAATCTGCAAAGCCTCACTAATAACAGCGAAAACCACTGAAATAACTGTGGCAATCTGCACAACCTCACTAATAACAGCGAAAACCACTGAAATAACAGTCACAATCTGCAAAGCCTCACTAATAACAGCGAAAACCACTGAAATAACTGTGGCAATCTGCACAACCTCACTAATAACAGCGAAAACCACTGAAATAACAGTCACAATCTGCAAAGCCTCACTTATAACAGCGAAAACCAGTGAAATAACTGTGGCAATCTGCACAACCTCACTAATAACAGCGAAAACCACTGAAATAACAGTCACAATCTGCAAAGCCTCACTAATAACACCGAAAACCACTGAAATAACTGTGGCAATCTGCACAACCTCACTAATAACAGCAAAACCCACTGAAATAACAGTCACAATCTGCAAAGCCTCACTAATAACAGCGAAAACCACTGAAATAACTGTGGCAATCTGCACAACCTCACTAATAACAGCGAAAACCACTGAAATAACAGTCACAATCTGCAAAGCCTCACTAATAACAGCGAAAACCACTGAAATAACTGTGGCAATCTGCACAACCTCACTAATAACAGCGAAAACCACTAAAATAACAGTCACAATCTGCAAAGCCTCACTAAAATAACTGTGCCAATCTGCACAACCTCACTAATAACAGCGAAAACCACTGAAATAACAGTCACAATCTGCAAAGCCTCACTAATAACAGCGAAAACCAATGAAATAACTGTGGCAATCTGCATAACCTCACTAATAACAGCGAAAACCACTGAAATAACAGTCACAATCTGCAAAGCCTCACTAATAACAGCGAAAACTACTGAAATAACTGTGGCAATCTGCACAACCTCACTAATAACAGCGAAAACCACTGAAATAACAGTCACAATCTGCAAAGCCTCACTAATAACAGCGAAAACCACTGAAATAACTGTGGCAATCTGCACAACCTCACTTATAACAGCGAAAACCACTGAAATAACAGTCACAATCTGCAAAGCCTCACTTATAACAGCGAAAACCAGTGAAATAACTGTGGCAATCTGCACAACCTCACTAATAACAGCGAAAACCACTGAAATAACAGTCACAATCTGCAAAGCCTCACTAATAACAGCGAAAACCACTGAAATAACTGTGGCAATCTGCACAACCTCACTAATAACAGCGAAAACCACTAAAATAACAGTCACAATCTGCAAAGCCTCACTAATAACAGCGAAAACCACTGAAATAACTGTGGCAATCTGCACAACCTCACTAATAACAGCGAAAACCACTGAAATAACAGTCACAATCTGCAAAGCCTCACTAATAACAGCGAAAACCAGTGAAATAACTGTGGCAATCTGCACAACCTCACTAATAACAGCGAAAACCACTGAAATAACAGTCACAATCTGCAAAGCCTCACTAATAACAGCGAAAACCACTGAAATAACTGTGGCAATCTGCACAACCTCACTAATAACAGCGAAAACCACTGAAATAACTGTGGCAATCTGCACAACCTCACTAATAACAGCGAAAACCACTGAAATAACTGTGGCAATCTGCACAACCTCACTAATAACAGCGAAAACCACTGAAATAACAGTCACAATCTGCAAAGCCTCACTAATAACAGCGAAAACCACTGAAATAACTGTGGCAATCTGCACAACCTCACTAATAACAGCGAAAACCACTAAAATAACAGTCACAATCTGCAAAGCCTCACTAAAATAACTGTGCCAATCTGCACAACCTCACTAATAACAGCGAAAACCACTAAAATAACAGTCACAATCTGCAAAGCCTCACTAATAACAGCGAAAACCAATGAAATAACTGTGGCAATCTGCATAACCTCACTAATAACAGCGAAAACCACTGAAATAACAGTCACAATCTGCAAAGCCTCACTAATAACAGCGAAAACTACTGAAATAACTGTGGCAATCTGCACAACCTCACTAATAACAGCGAAAACCACTGAAATAACAGTCACAATCTGCAAAGCCTCACTAATAACAGCGAAAACCACTGAAATAACTGTGGCAATCTGCACAACCTCACTTATAACAGCGAAAACCACTGAAATAACAGTCACAATCTGCAAAGCCTCACTTATAACAGCGAAAACCAGTGAAATAACTGTGGCAATCTGCACAACCTCACTAATAACAGCGAAAACCACTGAAATAACAGTCACAATCTGCAAAGCCTCACTAATAACAGCGAAAACCACTGAAATAACTGTGGCAATCTGCACAACCTCACTAATAACAGCGAAAACCACTAAAATAACAGTCACAATCTGCAAAGCCTCACTAATAACAGCGAAAACCACTGAAATAACTGTGGCAATCTGCACAACCTCACTAATAACAGCGAAAACCACTGAAATAACAGTCACAATCTGCAAAGCCTCACTAATAACAGCGAAAACCAGTGAAATAACTGTGGCAATCTGCACAACCTCACTAATAACAGCGAAAACCACTGAAATAACAGTCACAATCTGCAAAGCCTCACTAATAACAGCGAAAACCACTGAAATAACTGTGGCAATCTGCACAACCTCACTAATAACAGCGAAAACCACTGAAATAACTGTGGCAATCTGCACAACCTCACTAATAACAGCGAAAACCACTGAAATAACTGTGGCAATCTGCACAACCTCACTAATAACAGCGAAAACCACTGAAATAACAGTCACAATCTGCAAAGCCTCACTAATAACAGCGAAAACCAGTGAAATAACTGTGGCAATCTGCACAACCTCACTAATAACAGCGAAAACCACTGAAATAACAGTCACAATCTGCAAAGCCTCACTAATAACAGCGAAAACCACTGAAATAACTGTGGCAATCTGCACAACCTCACTAATAACAACGAAAACCACTGAAATAACAGTCACAATCTGCAAAGCCTCACTAATAACAGCGAAAACCACTGAAATAACTGTGGCAATCTGCACAACCTCACTAATAACAGCGAAAACCACTGAAATAACAGTCACAATATGCAAAGCCTCACTTATAACAGCGAAAACCAGTGAAATAACTGTGGCAATCTGCACAACCTCACTAATAACAGCGAAAACCACTGAAATAACAGTCACAATCTGCAATGCCTCACTAATAACAGCGAAAACCACTGAAATAACTGTGGCAATCTGCACAACCTCACTAATAACAGCGAAAACCACTGAAATAACAGTCACAATCTGCAAAGCCTCACTAATAACAGCGAAAACCACTGAAATAACTGTGGCAATCTGCACAACCTCACTAATAACAGCGAAAACCACTGAAATAACAGTCACAATCTGCAAAGCCTCACTTATAACAGCGAAAACCAGTGAAATAACTGTGGCAATCTGCACAACCTCACTAATAACAGCGAAAACCACTGAAATAACAGTCACAATCTGCAAAGCCTCACTAATAACAGCGAAAACCAGTGAAATAACTGTGGCAATCTGCACAACCTCACTAATAACAGCGAAAACCACTGAAATAACAGTCACAATCTGCAAAGCCTCACTTATAACAGCGAAAACCAGTGAAATAACTGTGGCAATCTGCACAACCTCACTAATAACAGCGAAAACTACTGAAATAACAGTCACAATCTGCAAAGCCTCACTAATAACAGCGAAAACCACTGAAATAACTGTGGCAATCTGCACAACCTCACTAATAACAGCGAAAACCACTGAAATAACAGTCACAATCTGCAAAGCCTCACTAATAACAGCGAAAACCAGTGAAATAACTGTGGCAATCTGCACAACCTCACTAATAACAGCGAAAACCACTGAAATAACAGTCACAATCTGCAAAGCCTCACTAATAACAGCGAAAGCCACTGAAATAGCTGTGGCAATCTGCACAACCTCACTAATAACAGCGAAAACCACTGAAATAACAGTCACAATCTGCAAAGCCTCACTAATAACAGCGAAAACCACTGAAATAACTGTGGCAATCTGCACAACCTCACTAATAACAGCGAAAACCCCTGAAATAACAGTCACAATCTGCAAAGCCTCACTTATAACATCGAAAACCAGTGAAATAACTGTGGCAATCTGCACAACCTCACTAATAACAGCGAAAACCACTGAAATAACAGTCACAATCTGCAAAGCCTCACTAATAACAGCGAAAACCAGTGAAATAACTGTGGCAATCTGCACAACCTCACTAATAACAGCGAAAACCACTGAAATAACAGTCACAATCTGCAAAGCCTCACTAATAACAGCGAAAACCACTGAAATAACTGTGGCAATCTGCACAACCTCACTAATAACAGCGAAAACCACTGAAATAACAGTCACAATCTGCAAAGCCTCACTAATAACAGCGAAAACCACTGAAATAACTGTGGCAATCTGCACAACCTCACTAATAACAGCGAAAACCACTGAAATAACAGTCACAATCTGCAAAGCCTCACTAATAACAGCGAAAACCACTGAAATAACTGTGGCAATCTGCACAACCTCACTAATAACAGCGAAAACCACTAAAATAACAGTCACAATCTGCAAAGCCTCACTAAAATAACTGTGCCAATCTGCACAACCTCACTAATAACAGCGAAAACCACTGAAATAACAGTCACAATCTGCAAAGCCTCACTAATAACAGCGAAAACCAATGAAATAACTGTGGCAATCTGCACAACCTCACTAATAACAGCGAAAACCACTGAAATAACAGTCACAATCTGCAAAGCCTCACTAATAACAGCGAAAACTACTGAAATAACTGTGGCAATCTGCACAACCTCACTAATAACAGCGAAAACCACTGAAATAACAGTCACAATCTGCAAAGCCTCACTAATAACAGCGAAAACCACTGAAATAACTGTGGCAATCTGCACAACCTCACTTATAACAGCGAAAACCACTGAAATAACAGTCACAATCTGCAAAGCCTCACTTATAACAGCGAAAACCAGTGAAATAACTGTGGCAATCTGCACAACCTCACTAATAACAGCGAAAACCACTGAAATAACAGTCACAATCTGCAAAGCCTCACTAAAAACAGCGAAAAGCACTGAAATAACTGTGGCAATCTGCACAACCTCACTAATCACAGCGAAAACCACTAAAATAACAGTCACAATCTGCAAAGCCTCACTAATAACAGCGAAAACCACTGAAATAACTGTGGCAATCTGCACAACCTCACTAATAACAGCGAAAACCACTGAAATAACAGTCACAATCTGCAAAGCCTCACTAATAACAGCGAAAACCACTGAAATAACTGTGGCAATCTGCACAACCTCACTAATAACAGCGAAAACCACTGAAATAACAGTCACAATCTGCAAAGCCTCACTAATAACAGCGAAAACCACTGAAATAACTGTGGCAATCTGCACAACCTCACTAATAACAGCGAAAACCACTAAAATAACAGTCACAATCTGCAAAGCCTCACTAATAACAGCGAAAACCACTGAAATAACTGTGGCAATCTGCACAACCTCACTAATAACAGCGAAAACCACTGAAATAACAGTCACAATCTGCAAAGCCTCACTAATAACAGCGAAAACCAGTGAAATAACTGTGGCAATCTGCACAACCTCACTAATAACAGCGAAAACCACTGAAATAACAGTCACAATCTGCAAAGCCTCACTAATAACAGCGAAAACCACTGAAATAACTGTGGCAATCTGCACAACCTCACTAATAACTGCGAAAACCACTGAAATAACTGTGGCAATCTGCACAACCTCACTAATAACAGCGAAAACCACTGAAATAACTGTGGCAATCTGCACAACCTCACTAATAACAGCGAAAACCACTGAAATAACAGTCACAATCTGCAAAGCCTCACTAATAACAGCGAAAACCAGTGAAATAACTGTGGCAATCTGCACAACCTCACTAATAACAGCGAAAACCACTGAAATAACAGTCACAATCTGCAAAGCCTCACTAATAACAGCGAAAACCACTGAAATAACTGTGGCAATCTGCACAACCTCACTAATAACAGCGAAAACCACTGAAATAACAGTCACAATATGCAAAGCCTCACTTATAACAGCGAAAACCAGTGAAATAACTGTGGCAATCTGCACAACCTCACTAATAACAGCGAAAACCACTGAAATAACAGTCACAATCTGCAATGCCTCACTAATAACAGCGAAAACCACTGAAATAACTGTGGCAATCTGCACAACCTCACTAATAACAGCGAAAACCACTGAAATAACAGTCACAATCTGCAAAGCCTCACTAATAACAGCGAAAACCACTGAAATAACTGTGGCAATCTGCACAACCTCACTAATAACAGCGAAAACCACTGAAATAACAGTCACAATCTGCAAAGCCTCACTTATAACAGCGAAAACCAGTGAAATAACTGTGGCAATCTGCACAACCTCACTAATAACAGCGAAAACCACTGAAATAACAGTCACAATCTGCAAAGCCTCACTAATAACAGCGAAAACCACTGAAATAACTGTGGCAATCTGCACAACCTCACTAATAACAGCAAAACCCACTGAAATAACAGTCACAATCTGCAAAGCCTCACTAATAACAGCGAAAACCACTGAAATAACTATGGCAATCTGCACAACCTCACTAATAACAGCGAAAACCACTGAAATAACAGTCACAATCTGCAAAGCCTCACTTATAACATCGAAAACCAGTGAAATAACTGTGGCAATCTGCACAACCTCACTAATAACAGCGAAAACCACTGAAATAACAGTCACAATCTGCAAAGCCTCACTAATAACAGCGAAAACCACTGAAATAACTGTGGCAATCTGCACAACCTCACTAATAACAGCGAAAACCACTGAAATAACAGTCACAATCTGCAAAGCCTCACTAATAACAGCGAAAACCACTGAAATAACTGTGGCAATCTGCACAACCTCACTAATAACAGCGAAAACCACTGAAATAACAGTCACAATCTGCAAAGCCTCACTAATAACAGCGAAAACCACTGAAATAACTGTGGCAATCTGCACAACCTCACTAATAACAGCGAAAACCACTGAAATAACAGTCACAATCTGCAAAGCCTCACTAATAACAGCGAAAACCACTGAAATAACTGTGGCAATCTGCACAACCTCACTAATAACAGCGAAAACCACTAAAATAACAGTCACAATCTGCAAAGCCTCACTAATAACAGCGAAAACCACTGAAATAACTTTGGCAATCTGCACAACCTCACTAATAACAGCGAAAACCACTGAAATAACAGTCACAATCTGCAAAGCCTCACTAATAACAGCGAAAACCACTGAAATAACTGTGGCAATCTGCACAACCTCACTAATAACAGCGAAAACCACTGAAATAACAGTCACAATCTGCAAAGCCTCACTAATAACAGCGAAAACCACTGAAATAACAGTCACAATCTGCAAAGCCTCACTAATAACAGCGAAAACCACTGAAATAACTGTGGCAATCTGCACAACCTCACTAATAACCGCGAAAACCACTAAAATAACAGTCACAATCTGCAAAGCCTCACTAATAACAGCGAAAACCACTGAAATAACTGTGGCATTCTGCACAACCTCACTAATAACAGCGAAAACCACTAAAATAACAGTCACATTCTGCAAAGCCTCACTAATAACAGCGAAAACCACTGAAATAACTGTGGCAATCTGCACAACCTCACTAATAACAGCGAAAACCACTGAAATAACAGTCACAATCTGCAAAGCCTCACTTATAACAGCGAAAACCAGTGAAATAACTGTGGCAATCTGCAATACCTCACTAATAACAGCGAAAACCACTGAAATAACACTCACGATCTGCAAAGCCTCACTAATAACAGCGGAAACCACTGAAATAACTGTGGCAATCTCCACAACCTCACTAATAACAGCGAAAACCACTAAAATAACAGTCACAATCTGCAAAGCCTCACTAATAACAGCGAAAACCACTGAAATAACAGTGGCAATCTGCACAACCTCACTAATAACAGCGAAAACCACTGAAATAACACTCACGATCTGCAAAGCCTCACTAATAACAGCGGAAACCACTGAAATAACTGTGGCAATCTGCACAACCTCACTAATAACAGCGAAAACCACTGAAATAACAGTCACAATCTGCAAAGCCTCACTAATAACAGCGAAAACCACTGAAATAACAGTCACAATCTGCAAAGCCTCACTTATAACATCGAAAACCAGTGAAATAACTGTGGCAATCTGCACAACCTCACTAATAACAGCGAAAACCACTGAAATAACAGTCACAATCTGCAAAGCCTCACTAATAACAGCGAAAACCACTGTAATAACTGTGGCAATCTGCACAACCTCACTAATAACAGCGAAAACCACTGAAATAACAGTCACAATCTGCAAAGCCTCACTAATAACAGCGAAAACCACTGAAATAACTGTGGCAATCTGCACAACCTCACTAATAACAGCGAAAACCACTAAAATAACAGTCACAATCTGCAAAGCCTCACTAATAACAGCGAAAACCACTGAAATAACTGTGGCAATCTGCACAACCTCACTAATAACAGCGAAAACCACTGAAATAACAGTCACAATCTGCAAAGCCTCACTAATAACAGCGAAAACCACTGAAATAACTGTGGCAATCTGCACAACCTCACTAATAACAGCGAAAACCACTGAAATAACAGTCACAATCTGCAAAGCCTCACTAATAACAGCGAAAACCACTGAAATAACTGTGGCAATCTGCACAACCTCACTAATAACAGCGAAAACCACTGAAATAACAGTCACAATCTGCAAAGCCTCACTAATAACAGCGAAAACCACTGAAATAACAGTCACAATCTGCAAAGCCTCACTAATAACAGCGAAAACCACTGAAATAACTGTGGCAATCTGCACAACCTCAATAATAACCGCGAAAACCACTAAAATAACAGTCACAATCTGCAAAGCCTCACTGATAACAGCGAAAACCACTGAAATAACTGTGGCAATCTGCACAACCTCACTAATAACAGCGAAAACCACTAAAATAACAGTCACAATCTGCAAAGCCTCACTAATAACAGCGAAAACCACTGAAATAACTGTGGCAATCTGCACAACCTCACTAATAACAGCGAAAACCACTGAAATAACAGTCACAATCTGCAAAGCCTCACTTATAACAGCGAAAACCAGTGAAATAACAGTGGCAATCTGCACAACCTCACTAATAACAGCGAAAACCACTGAAATAACAGTCACAATCTGCAAAGCCTCACTAATAACAGCGAAAACCACTGAAATAACTGTGGCAATCTCCACAACCTCACTAATAACAGCGAAAACCACTAAAATAACAGTCACAATCTGCAAAGCCTCACTAATAACAGCGAAAACCACTGAAATAACTGTGGCAATCTGCACAACCTCACTAATAACAGCGAAAACCACTGAAATAACAGTCACGATCTGCAAAGCCTCACTAATAACAGCGGAAACCACTGAAATAACTGTGGCAATCTGCACAACCTCACTAATAACAGCGAAAACCACTGAAATAACAGTCACAATCTGCAAAGCCTCACTAATAACAGCGAAAACCACTGAAATAACAGTCACAATCTGCAAAGCCTCACTAATAACAACGAAAACCACTGAAATAACTGTGGCAATCTGCACAACCTCACTAATAACAGCGAAAACCACTGAAATAACAGTCACAATCTGCAAAGCCTCACTTATAACAGCGAAAACCACTGAAATAACTGTGGCAATCTGCACAACCTCACTAATAACAGCGAAAACCACTGAAATAACAGTCACAATCTGCAAAGCCTCACTAATAACAGCGAAAACCACTGAAATAACTGTGGCAATCTGCACAACCTCACTAATAACAGCGAAAACCACTGAAATAACAGTCATAATCTGCAAAGCCTCACTAATAACAGCGAAAACCACTGAAATAACTGTGGCAATCTGCACAACCTCACTAATAACAGCGAAAACCACTGAAATAACAGTCACAATCTGCAAAGCCTCACTAATAACAGCGAAAACCACTGAAATAACTGTGGCAATCTGCACAACCTCACTAATAACAGCGAAAACCACTGAAATAACAGTCACAATCTGCAAAGCCTCACTTATAACAGCGAAAACCAGTGAAATAACTGTGGCAATCTGCACAACCTCACTAATAACAGCGAAAACCACTGAAATAACAGTCACAATCTGCAAAGCCTCACTTATAACAGCGAAAACCAGTGAAATAACTGTGGCAATCTGCACAACCTCACTAATAACAGCGAAAACCACTGAAATAACAGTCACAATCTGCAAAGCCTCACTAATAACAGCGAAAACCACTGAAATAACTGTGGCAATCTGCACAACCTCACTAATAACAGCGAAAACCACTGAAATAACAGTCACAATCTACAAAGCCTCACTAATAACAGCGAAAACCACTGAAATAACTGTGGCAATCTGCACAACCTCACTAATAACAGCGAAAACCACTGAAATAACAGTCACAATCTGCAAAGCCTCACTAATAACAGCGAAAACCACTGAAATAACTGTGGCAATCTGCACAACCTCACTAATAACAGCGAAAACCACTGAAATAACAGTCACAATCTGCAAAGCCTCACTTATAACAGCGAAAACCAGGGAAATAACTGTGGCAATCTGCACAACCTCACTAATAACAGCGAAAACCACTGAAATAACAGTCACAATCTGCAAAGCCTCATTAATAACAGCGAAAACCACTGAAATAACTGTGGAAATCTGCACAACCTCACTAATAACAGCGAAAACCACTAAAATAACAGTCACAATCTGCAAAGCCTCACTAATAACAGCGAAAACCACTGAAATAACTGTGGCAATCTGCACAACCTCACTAATAACAGCGAAAACCACTGAAATAACAGTCACAATCTGCAAAGCCTCACTAATAACAGCGAAAACCACTGAAATAACTGTGGCAATCTGCACAACCTCACTAATAACAGCGAAAACCACTGAAATAACAGTCACAATCTGCAAAGCCTCACTAATAACAGCGAAAACCAGTGAAATAACTGTGGCAATCTGCACAACCTCACTAATAACAGCGAAAACCACTGAAATAACAGTCGCAATCTGCAAAGCCTCACTAATAACAGCGAAAACCACTGAAATAACAGTCACAATCTGCAAAGCCTCACTAATAACAGCGAAAACCACTGAAATAACTGTGGCAATCTGCACAACCTCACTAATAACAGCGAAAACCACTAAAATAACAGTCACAATCGGCAAAGCCTCACTAATAACAGCGAAAACCACTGAAATAACTAAGGCAATCTGCACAACCACACTAATAACAGCGAAAACCACTGAAAAAACAGTCACAATCTGCAAAGCCTCACTAATAACAGCGAAAACCACTGAAATAACTGTGGCAATCTGCACAACCTCACTAATAACAGCGAAAACCACTGAAATAACAGTCACAATCTGCAAAGCCTCACTTATAACAGCGAAAACCACTGAAATAACAGTCACAATCTGCAAAGCCTCACTAATAACAGCGAAAACCGCTGAAATAACTGTGGCAATCTGTACAACCTCACTAATAACAGCGAAAACCACTAAAATAACAGTCACAATCTGCAAAGCCTCACTAATAACAGCGAAAACCACTGAAATAACTGTGGCAATCTGCACAACCTCACTAATAACAGCGAAAACCACTGAAATAACAGTCACAATCTGCAAAGCCTCACTAATAACAGCGAAAACCACTGAAATAACTGTGGCAATCTGCACAACCTCACTAATAACAGCGAAAACCACTGAAATAACAGTCACAATCTGCAAAGCCTCACTTATAACAGCGAAAACCACTGAAATAACTGTGGCAATCTGCACAACCTCACTAATAACAGCGAAAACCACTGAAATAACAGTCACAATCTGCAAAGCCTCACTAATAACAGCGAAAATCACTGAAATAACTGTGGCAATCTGCACAACCTTACTAATAACAGCGAAAACCACTGAAATTACAGTCACAATCTGCAAAGCCTCACTAATAACAGCGAAAACCACTGAAATAACAGTCACAATCTGCAAAGCCTCACTAATAACAGCGAAAACCACTGAAATAACTGTGGTAATCTGAACAACCTCACTAATAACAGCGAAAACCACTGAAATAACAGTCACAATCTGCAAAGCCTCACTTATAACAGCGAAAACCAGTGAAATAACTGTGGCAATCTGCACAACCTCACTAATAACAGCGAAAACCACTGAAATAACAGTCACAATCTGCAAACCCTCACTAATAACAGCGAAAACCACTGAAATAACTGTGGCAATCTGCACAACCTCACTAATAACAGCGAAAACCACTGAAATAACAGTCACAATCTGCAAAGCCTCACTTATAACAGCGAAAACCAGTGAAATAACTGTGGCAATCTGCACAACCTCACTAATAACAGCGAAAACCACTGAAATAACAGTCACAATCTGCAAAGCCTCACTAATAACAGCGAAAACCACTGAAATAACTGTGGCAATCTGCACAACCTCACTAATAACAGCGAAAACCACTGAAATAACAGTCACAATCTGCAAAGCCTCACTAATAACAGCGAAAACCACTGAAATAACTGTGGCAATCTGCACAACCTCACTAATAACAGCGAAAACCACTGAAATAACAGTCACAATCTGCAAAGCCTCACTAATAAAAGCGAAAACCAGTGAAATAACTGTGGCAATCTGTACAACCTCACTAATAACAGCGAAAACCACTGTAATAACAGTCACAATCTGCAAAGCCTCACTAATAACAGCGAAAACCACTGAAATAACAGTCACAATCTGCAAAGCCTCACAAATAACAGCGAAAACCACTGAAATAACTGTGGCAATCTGCACAACCTCACTAATAACAGCGAAAACCACTAAAATAACAGTCACAATCTGCAAAGCCTCACTAATAACAGCGAAAACCACTGAAATAACTGTGGCAATCTGCACAACCTCACTAATAACAGCGAAAACCACTGAAATAACAGTCACAATCTGCAAAGCCTCACTAATAACAGCGAAAACCACTGAAATAACTGTGGCAATCTGCACAACCTCACTAATAACAGCGAAAACCACTGAAATAACAGTCACAATCTGCAAAGCCTCACTTATAACAGCGAAAACCAGTGAAATAACTGTGGCAATCTGCACAACCTCACTAATAACAGCGAAAAACACTGAAATAACAGTCACAATCTGCAAAGCCTCACTAATAACAGCGAAAACCACTGAAATAACTGTGGCAATCTGCACAACCTCACTAATAACAGCGAAAACCACTGAAATAACAGTCACAATCTGCAAAGCCTCACTAATAACAGCGAAAACCACTGAAATAACAGTCACAATCTGCAAAGCCTCACTAATAACAGTGAAAACCACTGAAATAACTGTGGCAATCTGCACAACCTCACTAATAACCGCGAAAACCACTAAAATAACAGTCACAATCTGCAAAGCCTCACTAATAACAGCGAAAACCACTGAAATAACTGTGGCAATCTGCACAACCTCACTAATAACAGCGAAAACCACTAAAATAACAGTCACAATCTGCAAAGCCTCACTAATAACAGCGAAAACCACTGAAATAACTGTGGCAATCTGCACAACCTCACTAATAACAGCGAAGACCACTGAAATAACAGTCACAATCTGCAAAGCCTCACTTATAACAGCGAAAACCAGTGAAATAACTGTGGCAATCTGCACAACCTCACTAATAACAGCGAAAACCACTGAAATAACAGTCACAATCTGCAAAGCCTCACTAATAACAGCGAAAACCACTGAAATAACTGTGGCAATCTGCACAACCTCACTAATAACAGCGAAAACCACTAAAATAACAGTCACAATCTGCAAAGCCTCACTAATAACAGCGAAAACCACTGAAATAACTGTGGCAATCTGCACAACCTCACTAATAACAGCGAAAACCACTGAAATAACAGTCACGATCTGCAAAGCCTCACTAATAACAGCGGAAACCACTGAAATAACTGTGGCAATCTGCACAACCTCACTAATAACAGCGAAAACCACTGAAATAACAGTCACAATCTGCAAAGCCTCACTAATAACAGCGAAAACCACTGAAATAACAGTCACAATCTGCAAAGCCTCACTAATAACAGCGAAAACCACTGAAATAACTGTGGCAATCTGCACAACCTCACTAATAACAGCGAAAACCACTGAAATAACAGTCACAATCTGCAAAGCCTCACTTATAACAGCGAAAACCAGTGAAATAACTGTGGCAATCTGCACAACCTCACTAATAACAGCGAAAACCACTGAAATAACAGTCACAATCTGCAAAGCCTCACTAATAACAGCGAAAACCACTGAAATAACTGTGGCAATCTGCACAACCTCACTAATATTAGCGAAAACCACTGAAATAACAGTCACAATCTGCAAAGCCTCACTAATAACAGCGAAGACCACTGAAATAACTGTGGCAATCTGCGCAATCTCACTAATAACAGCGAAAACCACTGAAATAACAGTCACAATCTGCAAAGCCTCACTAATAACAGCGAAAACCACTGAAATAACTGTGGCAATCTGCACAACCTCACTAATAACAGCGAAAACCACTGAAATAACAGTCACAATCTGCAAAGCCTCACTAATAACAGCGAAAACCACTGAAATAACTGTGGCAATCTGCACAACCTCACTAATAACAGCGAAAACCACTGAAATAACAGTCACAATCTGCAAAGCCTCACTTATAACAGCGGAAACCAGTGAAATAACTGTGGCAATCTGCACAACCTCACTAATAACAGCGAAAACCACTGAAATAACAGTCACAATCTGCAAAGCCTCACTAATAACAGCGAAAACCACTGAAATAACTGTGGCAATCTGCACAACCTCACTAATAACAGCGAAAACCACTGAAATAACAGTCACAATCTGCAAAGCCTCACTAATAACAGCGAAAACCACTGAAATAACTGTGGCAATCTGCACAACCTCACTAATAACAGCGAAAACCACTAAAATAACAGTCACAATCTGCAAAGCCTCACTAATAACAGCGAAAACCACTGAAATAACTGTGGCAATCTGCACAACCTCACTAATAACAGCGAAAACCACTGAAATAACAGTCACAATCTGCAAAGCCTCACTAATAACAGCGAAAACCAGTGAAATAACTTTGGCAATCTGCACAACCTCACTAATAACAGCAAAAACCACTGAAATAACAGTCACAATCTGCAAAGCCTCACTAATAACAGCGAAAACCACTGAAATAACTGTGGCAATCTGCACAACCTCACTAATAACAGCGAAAACCACTGAAATAACAGTCACAATCTGCAAAGCCTCACTAATAACAGCGAAAACCACTGAAATAACTGTGGCAATCTGCACAACCTCACTAATAACAGCGAAAACCACTGAAATAACAGTCACAATCTGCAAAGCCTCACTAATAACAGCGAAAACCACTGAAATAACTGTGGCAATCTGCACAACCTCACTAATAACAGCGAAAACCACTGAAATAACAGTCACAATCTGCAAAGCCTCACTAATAACAGTGAAAACCACTGAAATAACAGTCACAATCTCAAAGCCTCACTAATAACAGCGAAAACCACTGAAATAACTGTGGCAATCTGCACAACCTCACTAATAACAGCGAAAACCACTGAAATAACAGTCACAATCTGCAAAGCCTCACTTATAACAGCGAAAACCAGTGAAATAACTGTGGCAATCTGCACAACCTCACTAATAACAGCGAAAACCACTGAAATAACAGTCACAATCTGCAAAGCCTCACTAATAACAGCGAAAACCACTGAAATAACTGTGGCAATCTGCACAACCTCACTAATAACAGCGAAAACCACTAAAATAACAGTCACAATCTGCAAAGCCTCACTAATAACAGCGAAAACCACTGAAATAACTGTGGCAATCTGCACAACCTCACTAATAACAGCGAAAACCACTGAAATAACAGTCACAATCTGCAAAGCCTCACTAATAACAGCGAAAACCAGTGAAATAACTGTGGCAATCTGCACAACCTCACTAATAACAGCGAAAACCACTGAAATAACAGTCACAATCTGCAAAGCCTCACTAATAACAGCGAAAACCACTGAAATAACTGTGGCAATCTGCACAACCTCACTAATAACAGCGAAAACCACTGAAATAACAGTCACAATCTGCAAAGCCTCACTAATAACAGCGAAAACCACTGAAATAACTGTGGCAATCTGCACAACCTCACTAATAACAGCGAAAACCACTGAAATAACAGTCACAATCTGCAAAGCCTCACTAATAACAGCGAAAACCACTGAAATAACTGTGGCAATCTGCACAACCTCACTAATAACAGCGAAAACCACTGAAAATAACAGTCACAATCTGCAAAGCCTCACTAATAACAGCGAAAACCACTGAAATAACTGTGGCAATCTGCACAACCTCACTAATAACAGCGAAAACCACTGAAATAACAGTCACAATCTGCAAAGCCTCACTAATAACAGCGAAAACCAGTGAAATAACTGTGGCAATCTGCACAACCTCACTAATAACAGCGAAAACCACTGAAATAACAGTCACAATCTGCAAAGCCTCACTAATAACAGCGAAAACCACTGAAATAACTGTGGCAATCTGCACAACCTCACTAATAACAGCGAAAACCACTGAAATAACAGTCACAATCTGCAAAGCCTCACTAATAACAGCGAAAACCACTGAAATAACTGTGGCAATCTGCACAACCTCACTAATAACAGCGAAAACCACTGAAATAACAGTCACAATCTGCAAAGCCTCACTTATAACAGCGAAAACCAGTGAAATAACTGTGGCAATCTGCACAACCTCACTAATAACAGCGAAAACCACTGAAATAACAGTCACAATCTGCAAAGCCTCACTAATAACAGCGAAAACCACTGAAATAACTGTGGCAATCTGCACAACCTCACTAATAACAGCGAAAACCACTGAAATAACAGTCACAATCTGCAAAGCCTCACTAATAACAGCGAAAACCACTGAAATAACTGTGGCAATCTGCACAACCTCACTAATAACAGCGAAAACCACTGAAATAACAGTCACAATCTGCAAAGCCTCACTAATAACAGCGAAAACCAGCTGAAATAACTGTGGCAATCTGCACAACCTCACTAATAACAGCGAAAACCACTGAAATAACAGTCACAATCTGCAAAGCCTCACTAATAACAGCGAAAACCACTGAAATAACTGTGGCAATCTGCACAACCTCACTAATAACAGCGAAAACCACTGAAATAACAGTCACAATCTGCAAAGCCTCACTAATAACAGCGAAAACCACTGAAATAACTGTGGCAATCTGCACAACCTCACTAATAACAGCGAAAACCACTGAAATAACAGTCACAATCTGCAAAGCCTCACTAATAACAGCGAAAACCACTGAAATAACTGTGGCAATCTGCACAACCTCACTAATAACAGCGAAAACCACTGAAATAACAGTCACAATCTGCAAAGCCTCACTAATAACAGCGAAAACCACTGAAATAACTGTGGCAATCTGCACAACCTCACTAATAACAGCGAAAACCACTGAAATAACAGTCACAATCTGCAAAGCCTCACTAATAACAGCGAAAACCACTGAAATAACTGTGGCAATCTGCACAACCTCACTAATAACAGCGAAAACCACTGAAATAACAGTCACAATCTGCAAAGCCTCACTAATAACAGCGAAAACCACTGAAATAACTGTGGCAATCTGCACAACCTCACTAATAACAGCGAAAACCACTGAAATAACAGTCACAATCTGCAAAGCCTCACTTATAACAGCGAAAACCAGTGAAATAACTGTGGCAATCTGCACAACCTCACTAATAACAGCGAAAACCACTGAAATAACAGTCACAATCTGCAAAGCCTCACTAATAACAGCGAAAACCACTGAAATAACTGTGGCAATCTGCACAACCTCACTAATAACAGCGAAAACCACTGAAATAACAGTCACAATCTGCAAAGCCTCACTAATAACAGCGAAAACCACTGAAATAACTGTGGCAATCTGCACAACCTCACTAATAACAGCGAAAACCACTAAAATAACAGTCACAATCTGCAAAGCCTCACTAATAACAGCGAAAACCACTGAAATAACTGTGGCAATCTGCACAACCTCACTAATAACAGCGAAAACCACTGAAAATAACAGTCACAATCTGCAAAGCCTCACTAATAACAGCGAAAACCACTGAAATAACTGTGGCAATCTGCACAACCTCACTAATAACAGCGAAAACCACTGAAATAACAGTCACAATCTGCAAAGCCTCACTAATAACAGCGAAAACCAGTGAAATAACTGTGGCAATCTGCACAACCTCACTAATAACAGCGAAAACCACTGAAATAACAGTCACAATCTGCAAAGCCTCACTAATAACAGCGAAAACCACTGAAATAACTGTGGCAATCTGCACAACCTCACTAATAACAGCGAAAACCACTGAAATAACAGTCACAATCTGCAAAGCCTCACTAATAACAGCGAAAACCACTGAAATAACTGTGGCAATCTGCACAACCTCACTAATAACAGCGAAAACCACTGAAATAACAGTCACAATCTGCAAAGCCTCACTAATAACAGCGAAAACCAGTGAAATAACTGTGGCAATCTGCACAACCTCACTAATAACAGCGAAAACCACTGAAATAACAGTCACAATCTGCAAAGCCTCACTAATAACAGCGAAAACCACTGAAATAACTGTGGCAATCTGCACAACCTCACTAATAACAGCGAAAACCACTGAAATAACAGTCACAATCTGCAAAGCCTCACTAATAACAGCGAAAACCACTGAAATAACTGTGGCAATCTGCACAACCTCACTAATAACAGCGAAAACCACTGAAATAACAGTCACAATCTGCAAAGCCTCACTAATAACAGCGAAAACCAGTGAAATAACTGTGGCAATCTGCACAACCTCACTAATAACAGCGAAAACCACTGAAATAACAGTCACAATCTGCAAAGCCTCACTAATAACAGCGAAAACCACTGAAATAACTGTGGCAATCTGCACAACCTCACTAATAACAGCGAAAACCACTGAAATAACAGTCACAATCTGCAAAGCCTCACTAATAACAGCGAAAACCACTGAAATAACAGTCACAATCTGCAAAGCCTCACTAATAACAGCGAAAACCACTGAAATAACTGTGGCAATCTGCACAACCTCACTAATAACAGCGAAAACCACTGAAATAACAGTCACAATCTGCAAAGCCTCACTAATAACAGCGAAAACCACTGAAATAACTGTGGCAATCTGCACAACCTCACTAATAACAGCGAAAACCACTGAAATAACAGTCACAATCTGCAAAGCCTCACTAATAACAGCGAAAACCACTGAAATAACTGTGGCAATCTGCACAACCTCACTAATAACAGCGAAAACCACTGAAATAACAGTCACAATCTGCAAAGCCTCACTAATAACAGCGAAAACCAGTGAAATAACTGTGGCAATCTGCACAACCTCACTAATAACAGCGAAAACCACTGAAATAACAGTCACAATCTGCAAAGCCTCACTAATAACAGCGAAAACCACTGAAATAACTGTGGCAATCTGCACAACCTCACTAATAACAGCGAAAACCACTGAAATAACAGTCACAATCTGCAAAGCCTCACTAATAACAGCGAAAACCACTGAAATAACTGTGGCAATCTGCACAACCTCACTAATAACAGCGAAAACCACTGAAATAACAGTCACAATCTGCAAAGCCTCACTAATAACAGCGAAAACCACTGAAATAACTGTGGCAATCTGCACAACCTCACTAATAACAGCGAAAACCACTGAAATAACAGTCACAATCTGCAAAGCCTCACTAATAACAGCGAAAACCACTGAAATAACAGTCACAATCTGCAAAGCCTCACTAATAACAGCGAAAACCACTGAAATAACTGTGGCAATCTGCACAACCTCACTAATAACAGCGAAAACCACTGAAATAACAGTCACAATCTGCAAAGCCTCACTAATAACAGCGAAAACCACTGAAATAACTGTGGCAATCTGCACAACCTCACTAATAACAGCGAAAACCACTGAAATAACAGTCACAATCTGCAAAGCCTCACTAATAACAGCGAAAACCACTGAAATAACTGTGGCAATCTGCACAACCTCACTAATAACAGCGAAAACCACTGAAATAACAGTCACAATCTGCAAAGCCTCACTAATAACAGCGAACCACTGAAATAACAGTCACAATCTGCAAAGCCTCACTAATAACAGTGAAAACCACTGAAATAACTGTGGCAATCTGCACAACCTCACTAATAACCGCGAAAACCACTAAAATAACAGTCACAATCTGCAAAGCCTCACTAATAACAGCGAAAACCACTGAAATAACTGTGGCAATCTGCACAACCTCACTAATAACAGCGAAAACCACTAAAATAACAGTCACAATCTGCAAAGCCTCACTAATAACAGCGAAAACCACTGAAATAACTGTGGCAATCTGCACAACCTCACTAATAACAGCGAAAACCACTGAAATAACAGTCACAATCTGCAAAGCCTCACTTATAACAGCGAAAACCAGTGAAATAACTGTGGCAATCTGCACAACCTCACTAATAACAGCGAAAACCACTGAAATAACAGTCACAATCTGCAAAGCCTCACTAATAACAGCGAAAACCACTGAAATAACTGTGGCAATCTGCACAACCTCACTAATAACAGCGAAAACCACTAAAATAACAGTCACAATCTGCAAAGCCTCACTAATAACAGCGAAAACCACTGAAATAACTGTGGCAATCTGCACAACCTCACTAATAACAGCGAAAACCACTGAAATAACAGTCACGATCTGCAAAGCCTCACTAATAACAGCGGAAACCACTGAAATAACTGTGGCAATCTGCACAACCTCACTAATAACAGCGAAAACCACTGAAATAACAGTCACAATCTGCAAAGCCTCACTAATAACAGCGAAAACCACTGAAATAACAGTCACAATCTGCAAAGCCTCACTAATAACAGCGAAAACCACTGAAATAACTGTGGCAATCTGCACAACCTCACTAATAACAGCGAAAACCACTGAAATAACAGTCACAATCTGCAAAGCCTCACTTATAACAGCGAAAACCACTGAAATAACTGTGGCAATCTGCACAACCTCACTAATAACAGCGAAAACCACTGAAATAACAGTCACAATCTGCAAAGCCTCACTAATAACAGCGAAAACCACTGAAATAACTGTGGCAATCTGCACAACCTCACTAATAACAGCGAAAACCACTGAAATAACAGTCACAATCTGCAAAGCCTCACTTATAACAGCGAAAACCAGTGAAATAACTGTGGCAATCTGCACAACCTCACTAATAACAGCGAAAACCACTGAAATAACAGTCACAATCTGCAAAGCCTCACTTATAACAGCGAAAACAAGTGAAATAACTGTGGCAATCTGCACAACCTCACTAATAACAGCGAAAACCACTGAAATAACAGTCACAATCTGCAAAGCCTCACTAATAACAGCGAAAACCACTGAAATAACTGTGGCAATCTGCACAACCTCACTAATAACAGCGAAAACCACTGAAATAACAGTCACAATCTGCAAAGCCTCACTAATAACAGCGAAAACCACTGAAATAACTGTGGCAATCTGCACAACCTCACTAATAACAGCGAAAACCACTGAAATAACAGTCACAATCTGCAAAGCCTCACTTATAACAGCGAAAACCAGTGAAATAACTGTGGCAATCTGCACAACCTCACTAATAACAGCGAAAAACACTGAAATAACAGTCACAATCTGCAAAGCCTCACTAATAACAGCGAAAACCACTGAAATAACTGTGGCAATCTGCACAACCTCACTAATAACAGCGAAAACCACTGAAATAACAGTCACAATCTGCAAAGCCTCACTAATAACAGCGAAAACCACTGAAATAACAGTCACAATCTGCAAAGCCTCACTAATAACAGTGAAAACCACTGAAATAACTGTGGCAATCTGCACAACCTCACTAATAACCGCGAAAACCACTAAAATAACAGTCACAATCTGCAAAGCCTCACTAATAACAGCGAAAACCACTGAAATAACTGTGGCAATCTGCACAACCTCACTAATAACAGCGAAAACCACTAAAATAACAGTCACAATCTGCAAAGCCTCACTAATAACAGCGAAAACCACTGAAATAACTGTGGCAATCTGCACAACCTCACTAATAACAGCGAAAACCACTGAAATAACAGTCACAATCTGCAAAGCCTCACTTATAACAGCGAAAACCAGTGAAATAACTGTGGCAATCTGCACAACCTCACTAATAACAGCGAAAACCACTGAAATAACAGTCACAATCTGCAAAGCCTCACTAATAACAGCGAAAACCACTGAAATAACTGTGGCAATCTGCACAACCTCACTAATAACAGCGAAAACCACTAAAATAACAGTCACAATCTGCAAAGCCTCACTAATAACAGCGAAAACCACTGAAATAACTGTGGCAATCTGCACAACCTCACTAATAACAGCGAAAACCACTGAAATAACAGTCACGATCTGCAAAGCCTCACTAATAACAGCGGAAACCACTGAAATAACTGTGGCAATCTGCACAACCTCACTAATAACAGCGAAAACCACTGAAATAACAGTCACAATCTGCAAAGCCTCACTAATAACAGCGAAAACCACTGAAATAACAGTCACAATCTGCAAAGCCTCACTAATAACAGCGAAAACCACTGAAATAACTGTGGCAATCTGCACAACCTCACTAATAACAGCGAAAACCACTGAAATAACAGTCACAATCTGCAAAGCCTCACTTATAACAGCGAAAACCACTGAAATAACTGTGGCAATCTGCACAACCTCACTAATAACAGCGAAAACCACTGAAATAACAGTCACAATCTGCAAAGCCTCACTAATAACAGCGAAAACCACTGAAATAACTGTGGCAATCTGCACAACCTCACTAATAACAGCGAAAACCACTGAAATAACAGTCACAATCTGCAAAGCCTCACTTATAACAGCGAAAACCAGTGAAATAACTGTGGCAATCTGCACAACCTCACTAATAACAGCGAAAACCACTGAAATAACAGTCACAATCTGCAAAGCCTCACTTATAACAGCGAAAACAAGTGAAATAACTGTGGCAATCTGCACAACCTCACTAATAACAGCGAAAACCACTGAAATAACAGTCACAATCTGCAAAGCCTCACTAATAACAGCGAAAACCACTGAAATAACTGTGGCAATCTGCACAACCTCACTAATAACAGCGAAAACCACTGATAACAGTCACAATCTGCAAAGCCTCACTAATAACAGCGAAAACCACTGAAATAACTGTGGCAATCTGCACAACCTCACTAATAACAGCGAAAACCACTGAAATAACAGTCACAATCTGCAAAGCCTCACTAATAACAGCGAAAACCACTGAAATAACTGTGGCAATCTGCACAACCTCACTAATAACAGCGAAAACCACTGAAATAACAGTCACAATCTGCAAAGCCTCACTTATAACAGCGAAAACCAGTGAAATAACTGTGGCAATCTGCACAACCTCACTAATAACAGCGAAAACCACTGAAATAACAGTCACAATCTGCAAAGCCTCACTAATAACAGCGTAAACCACTGAAATAACTGTGGCAATCTGCACAACCTCACTAATAACAGCGAAAACCACTAAAATAACAGTCACAATCTGCAAAGCCTCACTAATAACAGCGAAAACCACTGAAATAACTGTGGCAATCTGCACAACCTCACTAATAACAGCGAAAACCACTGAAATAACAGTCACAATCTGCAAAGCCTCACTAATAACAGCGAAAACCACTGAAATAACTGTGGCAATCTGCACAACCTCACTAATAACAGCGAAAACCACTGAAATAACAGTCACAATCTGCAAAGCCTCACTAATAAAAGCGAAAACCAGTGAAATAACTGTGGCAATCTGCACAACCTCACTAATAACAGCGAAAACCACTGTAATAACAGTCACAATCTGCAAAGCCTCACTAATAACAGCGAAAACCACTGAAATAACAGTCACAATCTGCAAAGCCTCACAAATAACAGCGAAAACCACTGAAATAACTGTGGCAATCTGCACAACCTCACTAATAACAGCGAAAACCACTGAAATAACAGTCACAATCTGCAAAGCCTCACTAATAACAGCGAAAACCACTGAAATAACTGTGGCAATCTGCACAACCTCACTAATAACAGCGAAAACCACTGAAATAACAGTCACAATCTGCAAAGCCTCACTTATAACAGCAAAAACCACTGAAATAACTGTGGCAATCTGCACAACCTCACTAATAACAGCGAAAACCACTGAAATAATAGTCACAATCTGCAAAGCCTCACTAATAACAGCGAAACCACTGAAATAACTGTGGCAGTCTGCACAACCTCACTAATAAGAGCAAAAACCACTGAAATAACAGTCACAATCTGCAAAGCCTCACTAATAACAGCGAAAACCACTGAAATAACAGTCACAATCTGCAAAGCCTCACTAATAACAGCGAAAACCACTGAAATAACTGTGGCAATCTGCACAACCTCACTAATAACAGCGAAAACCACTAAAATAACAGTCACAATCTGCAAAGCCTCACTAATAACAGCGAAAACCACTGAAATAACTGTGGCAATCTGCACAACCTCACTAATAACAGCGAAACCACTGAAATAACAGTCACAATCTGCAAAGCCTCACTAATAACAGCGAAAACCACTGAAATAACTGTGGCAATCTGCACAACCTCACTAATAACAGCGAAAACCACTGAAATAACAGTCACAATCTGCAAAGCCTCACTAATAACAGCGAAAACCACTGAAATAACTGTGGCAATCTGCACAACCTCACTAATAACAGCGAAAACCACTGAAATAACAGTCACAATCTGCAAAGCCTCACTAATAACAGCGAAAACCACTGAAATAACTGTGGCAATCTGCACAACCTCACTAATAACAGCGAAAACCACTGAAATAACAGTCACAATCTGCAAAGCCTCACTTATAACAGCGAAAACCACTGAAATAACAGTCACAATCTGCAAAGCCTCACTAATAACAGCGAAAACCACTGAAATAACTAAGGCAATCTGCACAACCTCACTAATAACAGCGAAAACCACTAAAATAACAGTCACAATCTGCAAAGCCTCACTAATAACAGCGAAAACCACTGAAATAACTGTGGCAATCTGCACAACCTCACTAATAACAGCGAAAACCACTGAAATAACAGTCACAATCTGCAAAGCCTCACTAATAACAGCGAAAACCACTGAAATAACTGTGGCAATCTGCACAACCTCACTAATAACAGCGAAAACCACTGAAATAACAGTCACAATCTGCAAAGCCTCACTTATTACAGCGAAAACCACTGAAATAACTGTGGCAATCTGCACAACCTCACTAATAACAGCGAAAACCACTGAAATAACAGTCACAATCTGCAAAGCCTCACTAATAACAGCGAAAACCACTGAAATAACTGTGCAATCTGCACAACCTCACTAATAACAGCGAAAACCACTGAAATAACAGTCACAATCTGCAAAGCCTCACTAATAACAGCGAAAACCACTGAAATAACAGTCACAATCTGCAAAGCCTCACTAATAACAGCGAAAACCACTGAAATAACTGTGGCAATCTGCACAACCTCACTAATAACAGCGAAAACCACTAAATTAACAGTCACAATCTGCAAAGCCTCACTTAATAACAGCGAAAACCACTGAAATAACTGTGGCAATCTGCACAACCTCACTAATAACAGCGAAAACCACTGAAATAACAGTCACAATCTGCAAAGCCTCACTAATAACAGCGAAAACCACTGAAATAACTGTGGCAATCTGCACAACCTCACTAATAACAGCGAAAACCACTGAAATAACAGTCACAATCTGCAAAGCCTCACTAATAACAGCGAAAACCACTGAAATGACTGTGGCAATCTGCACAACCTCACTAATAACAGCGAAAACCACTGAAATAACAGTAACAATCTGCAAAGCCTCACTTATAACAGCGAAAACCAGTGAAATAACTGTGGCAATCTGCACAACCTCACTAATAACAGCGAAAACCACTGAAATAACAGTCACAATCTGCAAAGCCTCACTAATAACAGCGAAAACCACTGAAATAACTGTGGCAACCTGCACAACCTCACTAATAACAGCGAAAACCACTGAAATAACAGTCGCAATCTGCAAAGCCTCACTAATAACAGCGAAAACCACTGAAATAACTGTGGCAATCTGCACAACCTCACTAATAACAGCGAAAACCACTGAAATAACAGTCACAATCTGCAAAGCCTCACTTATAACAGCGAAAACCAGTGAAATAACTGTGGCAATCTGCACAACCTCACTAATAACAGCGAAAACCACTGAAATAACAGTCACAATCTGCAAAGCCTCACTAATAACAGCGGAAACCACTGAAATAACTGTGGCAATCTGCACAACCTCACTAATAACAGCGAAAACCACTGAAATAACAGTCACAATCTGCAAAGCCTCACTAATAACAGCGAAAACCACTGAAATAACTGTGGCAATCTGCACGACCTCACTAATAACAGCGAAAACCACTAAAATAACAGTCACAATCTGCAAAGCCTCACTAATAACAGCGAAAACCACTGAAATAACTGTGGCAATCTGCACAACCTCACTAATAACAGCGAAACCACTGAAATAACAGTCACAATCTGCAAAGCCTCACTTATAACAGCGAAAACCACTGAAATAACAGTCACAATCTGCAAAGCCTCACTAATAACAGCGAAAACCACTGAAATAACTGTGGCAATCTGCACAACCTCACTAATAACAGCGAAAACCACTAAAATAACAGTCACAATCTGCAAAGCCTCACTAATAACAGCGAAAACCACTGAAATAACTGTGGCAATCTGCACAACCTCACTAATAACAGCGAAAACCACTGAAATAACAGTCACAATCTGCAAAGCCTCACTAATAACAGCGAAAACCACTGAAATAACTGTGGCAATCTGCACAACCTCACTAATAACAGCGAAAACCACTGAAATAACAGTCACAATCTGCAAAGCCTCACTTATAACAGCGAAAACCACTGAAATAACTGTGGCAATCTGCACAACCTCACTAATAACAGCGAAAACCACTGAAATAACAGTCACAATCTGCAAAGCCTCACTAATAACAGCGAAAACCACTGAAATAACTGTGGCAATCTGCACAACCTCACTAATAACAGCGAAAACCACTGAAATAACAGTCACAATCTGCAAAGCATCACTAATAACAGCGAAAACCACTGAAATAACAGTCACAATCTGCAAAGCCTCACTAATAACAGCGAAAACCACTGAAATAACTGTGGCAATCTGCACAACCTCACTAATAACAGCGAAAACCACTATAATAACAGTCACAATCTGCAAAGCCTCACTAATAACAGCGAAAACCACTGAAATAACTGTGGCAATCTGCACAACCTCACTAATAACAGCGAAAACCACTGAAATAACAGTCACAATCTGCAAAGCCTCACTTATAACAGCGAAAACCAGTGAAATAACTGTGGCAATCTGCACAACCTCACTAATAACAGCGAAAACCACTGAAATAACAGTCACAATCTGCAAAGCCTCACTAATAACAGCGGAAACCACTGAAATAACTGTGGTAATCTGCACAACCTCACTAATAACAGCGAAAACCACTGAAATAACAGTCACAATCTGCAAAGCCTCACTAATAACAGCGAAAACCACTGAAATAACTGTGGCAATCTGCACAACCTCACTAATAACAGCGAAAACCACTGAAATAACAGTCACAATCTGCAAAGCCTCACTAATAACAGCGAAAACCACTGAAATAACTGTGGCAATCTGCACAACCTCACTAATAACAGCGAAAACCACTGAAATAACAGTCACAATCTGCAAAGCCTCACTAATAACAGCGAAAACCACTGAAATAACTGTGGCAATCTGCACAACCTCACTAATAACAGCGAAAACCACTGAAATAACAGTCACAATCTGCAAAGCCTCACTAATAACAGCGAAAACCAGTGAAATAACTGTGGCAATCTGCACAACCTCACTAATAACAGCGAAAACCACTGAAATAACAGTCACAATCTGCAAAGCCTCACTAATAACAGCGTAAACCACTGAAATAACTGTGGCAATCTGCACAACCTCACTAATAACAGCGAAAACCACTAAAATAACAGTCACAATCTGCAAAGCCTCACTAATAACAGCGAAAACCACTGAAATAACTGTGGCAATCTGCACAACCTCACTAATAACAGCGAAAACCACTGAAATAACAGTCACAATCTGCAAAGCCTCACTTATAACAGCGAAAACCAGTGAAATAACTGTGGCAACCTGCACAATCTTACTAATAACAGCGAAAACCACTGAAATAACAGTCACAATCTGCAAAAGCCTCACTTATAACAGCGAAAACCAGTGAAATAACTGTGGCAATCTGCACAGCCTCACTAATAACAGCGAAAACCACTGAAATAACAGTCACAATCTGCAAAGCCTCACTTATAACAGCGAAAACCAGTGAAATAACTGTGGCAATCTGCACAACCTCACTAATAACAGCGAAAACCACTGAAATAACAGTCACAATCTGCAAAGCATCACTTATAACAGCGAAAACCACTGAAATAACAGTCACAATCTGCAAAGCCTCACTAATAACAGCGAAAACCAGTGAAATAACTGTGGCAATCTGCACAATCTCACTAATAACAGCGAAAACCACTGAAATAACAGTCACAATCTGCAAAGCCTCACTTATAACAGCGAAAACCAGTGAAATAACTGTGGCAATCTGCACAACCTCACTAATAACAGCGAAAACCACTGAAATAACAGTCACAATCTGCAAAGCCTCACTAATAACAGCGAAAACCAGTGAAATAACTGTGGCAATCTGCACAACCTCACTAATAACAGCGAAAACCACTGAAATAACAGTCACAATCTACAAAGCCTCACTAATAACAGCGAAAACCAGTGAAATAACTGTGGCAATCTGCACAATCTCACTAATAACAGCGAAAACCACTGAAATAACAGTCACAATCTGCAAAGCCTCACTAATAACAGCGAAAACCAGTGAAATAACTGTGGCAATCTGCACAACCTCACTAATAACAGCGAAAACCACTGAAATAACAGTCACAATCTGCAAAGCCTCACTTATAACAGCGAAAACCACTGAAATAACAGTCACAATCTGCAAAGCCTCACTAATAACAGCGAAAACCAGTGAAATAACTGTGGCAATCTGCACAATCTCACTAATAACAGCGAAAACCACTGAAATAACAGTCACAATCTGCAAAGCCTCACTTATAACAGCGAAAACCAGTGAAATAACTGTGGAAATCTGCACAACCTCACTAATAACAGCGAAAACCACTGAAATAACAGTCACAATCTGGAAAGCCTCACTAATAACAGCGAAAACCAGTGAAATAACTGTGGCAATCTGCACAACCTCACTAATAACAGCGAAAACCACTGAAATAACAGTCACAATCTGCAAAGCCTCACTAATAACAGCGAAAACCAGTGAAATAACTGTGGCAATCTGCACAATCTCACTAATAACAGCGAAAACCACTGAAATAACAGTCACAATCTGCAAAGCCTCACTAATAACAGCGAAAACCAGTGAAATAACTGTGGCAATCTGCACAACCTCACTAATAACAGCGAAAACCACTGAAATAACAGTCACAATCTGCAAAGCCTCACTAATAACAGCGAAAACCAGTGAAATAACTGTGGCAATCTGCACAACCTCACTAATAACAGCGAAAACCACTGAAATAACAGTCACAATCTGCAAAGCCTCACTTATAACAGCGAAAACCAGTGAAATAACTGTGGCAATCTGCACAACCTCACTAATAACAGCGAAAACCACTGAAATAACAGTCACAATCTGCAAAGCCTCACTTATAACAGCGAAAACCAGTGAAATAACTGTGGCAATCTGCACAATCTCACTAATAACAGCGAAAACCACTGAAATAACAGTCACAATCTGCAAAGCCTCACTTATAACAGCGAAAACCAGTGAAATAACTGTGGCAATCTGCACAACCTCACTAATAACAGCGAAAACCACTGAAATAACAGTCACAATCTGCAAAGCCTCACTTATAACAGCGAAAACCAGTGAAATAACTGTGGCAATCTGCACAACCTCACTAATAACAGCGAAAACCACTGAAATAACAGTCACAATCTGCAAAGCCTCACTTATAACAGCGAAAACCACTGAAATAACAGTCACAATCTGCAAAGCCTCACTAATAACAGCGAAAACCAGTGAAATAACTGTGGCAATCTGCACAATCTCACTAATAACAGCGAAAACCACTGAAATAACAGTCACAATCTGCAAAGCCTCACTAATAACAGCGAAAACCAGTGAAATAACTGTGGCAATCTGCACAACCTCACTAATAACAGCGAAAACCACTGAAATAACAGTCACAATCTGCAAAGCCTCACTAATAACAGCGAAAACCAGTGAAATAACTGTGGCAATCTGCACAACCTCACTAATAACAGCGAAAACCACTGAAATAACAGTCACAATCTGCAAAGCCTCACTTATAACAGCGAAAACCAGTGAAATAACTGTGGCAATCTGCACAACCTCACTAATAACAGCGAAAACCACTGAAATAACAGTCACAATCTGCAAAGCCTCACTTATAACAGCGAAAACCAGTGAAATAACTGTGGCAATCTGCACAACCTCACTAATAACAGCGAAAACCACTGAAATAACAGTCACAATCTGCAAAGCCTCACTTATAACAGCGAAAACCACTGAAATAACAGTCACAATCTGCAAAGCCTCACTAATAACAGCGAAAACCAGTGAAATAACTGTGGCAATCTGCACAATCTCACTAATAACAGCGAAAACCACTGAAATAACAGTCACAATCTGCAAAGCCTCACTTATAACAGCGAAAACCAGTGAAATAACTGTGGCAATCTGCACAACCTCACTAATAACAGCGAAAACCACTGAAATAACAGTCACAATCTGCAAAGCCTCACTAATAACAGCGAAAACCAGTGAAATAACTGTGGCAATCTGCACAACCTCACTAATAACAGCGAAAACCACTGAAATAACAGTCACAATCTGCAAAGCCTCACTAATAACAGCGAAAACCAGTGAAATAACTGTGGCAATCTGCACAATCTCACTAATAACAGCGAAAACCACTGAAATAACAGTCACAATCTGCAAAGCCTCACTAATAACAGCGAAAACCAGTGAAATGACTGTGGCAATCTGCACAACCTCACTAATAACAGCGAAAACCACTGAAATAACAGTCACAATCTGCAAAGCCTCACTTATAACAGCGAAAACCACTGAAATAACAGTCACAATCTGCAAAGCCTCACTAATAACAGCGAAAACCAGTGAAATAACTGTGGCAATCTGCACAATCTCACTAATAACAGCGAAAACCACTGAAATAACAGTCACAATCTGCAAAGCCTCACTTATAACAGCGAAAACCAGTGAAATAACTGTGGCAATCTGCACAACCTCACTAATAACAGCGAAAACCACTGAAATAACAGTCACAATCTGCAAAGCCTCACTAATAACAGCGAAAACCAGTGAAATAACTGTGGCAATCTGCACAACCTCACTAATAACAGCGAAAACCACTGAAATAACAGTCACAATCTGCAAAGCCTCACTAATAACAGCGAAAACCAGTGAAATAACTGTGGCAATCTGCACAATCTCACTAATAACAGCGAAAACCACTGAAATAACAGTCACAATCTGCAAAGCCTCACTAATAACAGCGAAAACCAGTGAAATAACTGTGGCAATCTGCACAACCTCACTAATAACAGCGAAAACCACTGAAATAACAGTCACAATCTGCAAAGCCTCACTAATAACAGCGAAAACCAGTGAAATAACTGTGGCAATCTGCACAACCTCACTAATAACAGCGAAAACCACTGAAATAACAGTCACAATCTGCAAAGCCTCACTTATAACAGCGAAAACCAGTGAAATAACTGTGGCAATCTGCACAACCTCACTAATAACAGCGAAAACCACTGAAATAACAGTCACAATCTGCAAAGCCTCACTTATAACAGCGAAAACCAGTGAAATAACTGTGGCAATCTGCACAATCTCACTAATAACAGCGAAAACCACTGAAATAACAGTCACAATCTGCAAAGCCTCACTTATAAAAGCGAAAACCAGTGAAATAACTGTGGCAATCTGCACAACCTCACTAATAACAGCGAAAACCACTGAAATAACAGTCACAATCTGCAAAGCCTCACTTATAACAGCGAAAACCAGTGAAATAACTGTGGCAATCTGCACAGCCTCACTAATAACAGCGAAAACCACAGAAATAACAGTCACAATCTGCAAAGCCTCACTTATAACAACGAAAACCACTGAAATAACAGTCACAATCTGCAAAGCCTCACTAATAACAGCGAAAACCAGTGAAATAACTGTGGCAATCTGCACAATCTCACCAATAACAGCGAAAACCACTGAAATAACAGTCACAATCTGCAAAGCCTCACTAATAACAGCGAAAACCAGTGAAATAACTGTGGCAATCTGCACAACCTCACTAATAACAGCGAAAACCACTGAAATAACAGTCACAATCTGCAAAGCCTCACTAATAACAGCGAAAACCAGTGAAATAACTGTGGCAATCTGCACAACCTCACTAATAACAGCGAAAACCACTGAAATAACAGTCACAATCTGCAAAGCCTCACTTATAACAGCGAAAACCAGTGAAATAACTGTGGCAATCTGCACAACCTCACTAATAACAGCGAAACCACTGAAATAACAGTCACAATCTGCAAAGCCTCACTAATAACAGCGAAAACCAGTGAAATAACTGTGGCAATCTGCACAACCTCACTAATAACAGCGAAAACCACTGAAATAACAGTCACAATCTGCAAAGCCCCACTAATAACAGCGAAAACCAGTGAAATAACTGTGGCAATCTGCACAACCTCACTAATAACAGCGAAAACCACTGAAATAACAGTCACAATCTGCAAAGCCTCACTAATAACAGCGAAAACCAGTGAAATAACTGTGGCAATCTGCACAACCTCACTAATAACAGCGAAAACCACTGAAATAACAGTCACAATCTGCAAAGCCTCACTTATAACAGCGAAAACCAGTGAAATAACTGTGGCAATCTGCACAACCTCACTAATAACAGCGAAAACCACTGAAATAACAGTCACAATCTGCAAAGCTTCACTAATAACAGCGAAAACCAGTGAAATAACTGTGGCAATCTGCACAACCTCACTAATAACAGCGAAAACCACTGAAATAACAGTCACAATCTGCAAAGCCTCACTAATAACAGCGAAAACCAGTGAAATAACTGTGGCAATCTGCACAACCTCACTAATAACAGCAAAAACCACTGAAATAACAGTCACAATCTGCAAAGCCTCACTAATAACAGCGAAAACCAGTGAAATAACTGTGGCAATCTGCACAACCTCACTAATAACAGCGAAACCACTGAAATAACAGTCAAAATCTGCAAAGCCTCACTTATAACAGCGAAAACCACTGAAATAACAGTCACAATCTGCAAAGCCTCACTAATAACAGCGAAAACCAGTGAAATAACTGTGGCAATCTGCACAATCTCACTAATAACAGCGAAAACCACTGAAATAACAGTCACAATCTGCAAAGCCTCACTAATAACAGCGAAAACCAGTGAAATAACTGTGGCAATCTGCACAACCTCACTAATAACAGCGAAAACCACTGAAATAACAGTCATAATCTGCAAAGCCTCACTTATAACAGCGAAAACCAGTGAAATAACTGTGGCAATCTGCACAACCTCACTAATAACAGCGAAAACCACTGAAATAACAGTCACAATCTGCAAAGCCTCACTAATAACAGCGAAAACCAGTGAAATAACTGTGGCAATCTGCACAATCTCACTAATAACAGCGAAAACCACTGAAATAACAGTCACAATCTGCAAAGCCTCACTTATAACAGCGAAAACCAGTGAAATAACTGTGGCAATCTGCACAACCTCACTAATAACAGCGAAAACCACTGAAATAACAGTCACAATCTGCAAAGCCTCACTAATAACAGCGAAAACCAGTGAAATAACTGTGGCAATCTGCACAACCTCACTAATAACAGCGAAAACCACTGAAATAACAGTCACAATCTGCAAAGCCTCACTAATAACAGCGAAAACCAGTGAAATAACTGTGGCAATCTGCACAACCTCACTAATAACAGCGAAAACCACTGAAATAACAGTCACAATCTGCAAAGCCTCACTTATAACAGCGAAAACCAGTGAAATAACTGTGGCAATCTGCACAACCTCACTAATAACAGCGAAAACCACTGAAATAACAGTCACAATCTGCAAAGCCTCACTTATAACAGCGAAAACCAGTGAAATAACTGTGGCAATCTGCACAATCCTCACTAATAACAGCGAAAACCACTGAAATAACAGTCACAATCTGCAAAGCCTCACTTATAACAGCGAAAACCAGTGAAATAACTGTGGCAATCTGCACAACCTCACTAATAACAGCGAAAACCACTGAAATAACAGTCACAATCTGCAAAGCCTCACTTATAACAGCGAAAACCAGTGAAATAACTGTGGCAATCTGCACAACCTCACTAATAACAGCGAAAACCACTGAAATAACAGTCACAATCTGCAAAGCCTCACTTATAACAGCGAAAACCACTGAAATAACAGTCACAATCTGCAAAGCCTCACTAATAACAGCGAAAACCAGTGAAATAACTGTGGCAATCTGCACAATCTCACTAATAACAGCGAAAACCACTGAAATAACAGTCACAATCTGCAAAGCCTCACTTATAACAGCGAAAACCAGTGAAATAACTGTGGCAATCTGCACAACCTCACTAATAACAGCGAAAACCACTGAAATAACAGTCACAATCTGCAAAGCCTCACTTATAACAGCGAAAACCAGTGAAATAACTGTGGCAATCTGCACAACCTCACTAATAACAGCGAAAACCACTGAAATAACAGTCACAATCTGCAAAGCCTCACTAATAACAGCGAAAACCAGTGAAATAACTGTGGCAATCTGCACAACCTCACTAATAACAGCGAAAACCACTGAAATAACAGTCACAATCTGCAAAGCCTCACTAATAACAGCGAAAACCAGTGAAATAACTGTGGCAATCTGCACAACCTCACTAATAACAGCGAAAACCACTGAAATAACAGTCACAATCTGCAAAGCCTCACTTATAACAGCGAAAACCAGTGAAATAACTGTGGCAATCTGCACAACCTCACTAATAACAGCGAAAACCACTGAAATAACAGTCACAATCTGCAAAGCCTCACTAATAACAGCGAAAACCAGTGAAATAACTGTGGCAATCTGCACAACCTCACTAATAACAGCGAAAACCACTGAAATAACAGTCACAATCTGCAAAGCCTCACTAATAACAGCGAAAACCAGTGAAATAACTGTGGCAATCTGCACAACCTCACTAATAACAGCGAAAACCACTGAAATAACAGTCACAATCTGCAAAGCCTCACTAATAACAGCGAAAACCAGTGAAATAACTGTGGCAATCTGCACAACCTCACTAATAACAGCGAAAACCACTGAAATAACAGTCACAATCTGCAAAGCCTCACTTATAACAGCGAAAACCAGTGAAATAACTGTGGCAATCTGCACAACCTCACTAATAACAGCGAAAACCACTGAAATAACAGTCACAATCTGCAAAGCCTCACTAATAACAGCGAAAACCAGTGAAATAACTGTGGCAATCTGCACAACCTCACTAATAACAGCGAAAACCACTGAAATAACAGTCACAATCTGCAAAGCCTCACTAATAACAGCGAAAACCAGTGAAATAACTGTGGCAATCTGCACAATCTCACTAATAACAGCGAAAACCACTGAAATAACAGTCACAATCTGCAAAGCCTCACTTATAACAGCGAAAACCAGTGAAATAACTGTGGCAATCTGCACAACCTCACTAATAACAGCGAAAACCACTGAAATAACAGTCACAATCTGCAAAGCCTCACTAATAACAGCGAAAACCAGTGAAATAACTGTGGCAATCTGCACAACCTCACTAATAACAGCGAAAACCACTGAAATAACAGTCACAATCTGCAAAGCCTCACTAATAACAGCGAAAACCAGTGAAATAACTGTGGCAATCTGCACAACCTCACTAATAACAGCGAAAACCACTGAAATAACAGTCACAATCTGCAAAGCCTCACTTATAACAGCGAAAACCAGTGAAATAACTGTGGCAATCTGCACAACCTCACTAATAACAGCGAAAACCACTGAAATAACAGTCACAATCTGCAAAGCCTCACTAATAACAGCGAAAACCAGTGAAATAACTGTGGCAATCTGCACAACCTCACTAATAACAGCGAAAACCACTGAAATAACAGTCACAATCTGCAAAGCCTCACTAATAACAGCGAAAACCAGTGAAATAACTGTGGCAATCTGCACAACCTCACTAATAACAGCGAAAACCACTGAAATAACAGTCACAATCTGCAAAGCCTCACTAATAACAGCGAAAACCAGTGAAATAACTGTGGCAATCTGCACAACCTCACTAATAACAGCGAAAACCACTGAAATAACAGTCACAATCTGCAAAGCCTCACTAATAACAGCGAAAACCAGTGAAATAACTGTGGCAATCTGCACAACCTCACTAATAACAGCGAAAACCACTGAAATAACAGTCACAATCTGCAAAGCCTCACTAATAACAGCGAAAACCAGTGAAATAACTGTGGCAATCTGCACAACCTCACTAATAACAGCGAAAACCACTGAAATAACAGTCACAATCTGCAAAGCCTCACTAATAACAGCGAAAACCAGTGAAATAACTGTGGCAATCTGCACAACCTCACTAATAACAGCGAAAACCACTGAAATAACAGTCACAATCTGCAAAGCCTCACTAATAACAGCGAAAACCAGTGAAATAACTGTGGCAATCTGCACAACCTCACTAATAACAGCGAAAACCACTGAAATAACAGTCACAATCTGCAAAGCCTCACTAATAACAGCGAAAACCAGTGAAATAACTGTGGCAATCTGCACAACCTCACTAATAACAGCGAAAACCACTGAAATAACAGTCACAATCTGCAAAGCCTCACTTATAACAGCGAAAACCAGTGAAATAACTGTGGCAATCTGCACAACCTCACTAATAACAGCGAAAACCACTGAAATAACAGTCACAATCTGCAAAGCCTCACTAATAACAGCGAAAACCAGTGAAATAACTGTGGCAATCTGCACAATCTCACTAATAACAGCGAAAACCACTGAAATAACAGTCACAATCTGCAAAGCCTCACTTATAACAGCGAAAACCAGTGAAATAACTGTGGCAATCTGCACAACCTCACTAATAACAGCGAAAACCACTGAAATAACAGTCACAATCTGCAAAGCCTCACTTATAACAGCGAAAACCAGTGAAATAACTGTGGCAATCTGCACAACCTCACTAATAACAGCGAAAACCACTGAAATAACAGTCACAATCTGCAAAGCCTCACTTATAACAGCGAAAACCAGTGAAATAACTGTGGCAATCTGCACAACCTCACTAATAACAGCGAAAACCACTGAAATAACAGTCACAATCTGCAAAGCCTCACTAATAACAGCGAAAACCAGTGAAATAACTGTGGCAATCTGCACAACCTCACTAATAACAGCGAAAACCACTGAAATAACAGTCACAATCTGCAAAGCCTCACTAATAACAGCGAAAACCAGTGAAATAACTGTGGCAATCTGCACAACCTCACTAATAACAGCGAAAACCACTGAAATAACAGTCACAATCTGCAAAGCCTCACTAATAACAGCGAAAACCAGTGAAATAACTGTGGCAATCTGCACAACCTCACTAATAACAGCGAAAACCACTGAAATAACAGTCACAATCTGCAAAGCCTCACTAATAACAGCGAAAACCAGTGAAATAACTGTGGCAATCTGCACAACCTCACTAATAACAGCGAAAACCACTGAAATAACAGTCACAATCTGCAAAGCCTCACTTATAACAGCGAAAACCACTGAAATAACAGTCACAATCTGCAAAGCCTCACTAATAACAGCGAAAACCAGTGAAATAACTGTGGCAATCTGCACAATCTCACTAATAACAGCGAAAACCACTGAAATAACAGTCACAATCTGCAAAGCCTCACTTATAACAGCGAAAACCAGTGAAATAACTGTGGCAATCTGCACAACCTCACTAATAACAGCGAAAACCACTGAAATAACAGTCACAATCTGCAAAGCCTCACTAATAACAGCGAAAACCAGTGAAATAACTGTGGCAATCTGCACAACCTCACTAATAACAGCGAAAACCACTGAAATAACAGTCACAATCTGCAAAGCCTCACTAATAACAGCGAAAACCAGTGAAATAACTGTGGCAATCTGCACAATCTCACTAATAACAGCGAAAACCACTGAAATAACAGTCACAATCTGCAAAGCCCTCACTAATAACAGCGAAAAACCAGTGAAATAACTGTGGCAATCTGCACAACCTCACTAATAACAGCGAAAACCACTAAAATAACAGTCACAATCTGCAAAGCCTCACTTATAACAGCGAAAACCACTGAAATAACAGTCACAATCTGCAAAGCCTCACTAATAACAGCGAAAACCAGTGAAATAACTGTGGCAATCTGCACAATCTCACTTATAACAGCGAAAACCACTGAAATAACAGTCACAATCTGCAAAGCCTCACTTATAACAGCGAAACCAGTGAAATAACTGTGGCAATCTGCACAACCTCACTAATAACAGCGAAAACACTGAAATAACAGTCACAATCTGCAAAGCTCACTA